>VMDR010000651.1:0-127489 GCA_007922815.1 Macrotus californicus | reverse complement strand
TAGACAGGTCAGCTGGGTGGACTAGGTGAGCCCCCCACCTGGAGGCTTCTCATAGCCCCCAGCCCACCCAGAACATGCCTTGCTTCCTGTCATGTCCCCTTGTCCCTGCCCAGAGGGCCTGCTGCTGCCTGCACTGAGAATTGCCTGGTACAGCCTTCCAATAAATGCCCAGGTGGAAGACTGGCCAGCATCCCCAGTGTATGCACGCATTGCCTCATGTGAGCATAGTGGGGGTGGCAGTGCTCGCCCTTCACGGAACGGCAGCGCTCTTCATCAGTGAGATGGGCCAAGATATGTTAGATCGGCGCTTCTCCTTTGAGTCTGTTTAGGGGAAGGGATGGTGGGGGCAGGGCTTATACTCACCAGTCCTCTGTCCCCTGCAGGAGAAGAATGCCCGGTTGCTGGGGGCCGCACAGCAGCTATTTGGCCACTGCCAGGCCCAGAAAGAAGAAATAAAGAGACTCTTCCAGCAGAAACTGGATGAGGTAGAGCCACTCAAGGCCAGGATGACCCAAGGACAGCATTAGGGGGTAGATGGGGACTGGGCGGGGGTGCAGCCTGCGATGGCTGAGATCCAGAAGGACTCTTTCCTTTCTCGTGCTCTTTCTGGTAGTTTAGGACCTCTGCTGTGGTCAGAGGGCTGCTCACAGTCCAGCCCTCATGGGGTCTGCCCAGGCTTGTGTCCTGGGCCCCCTTGTTCCCCTCTCCTCTCATCTGTGACCAGCACGGTACCACCTCAGTCTTATCTGGGCATGAGTAAGCTAGCCCCCTCCCCTCCCCACCATGGTTGCACCTCCCTGCAAGCCCAGCCTTACTGCTGTGTGTCCACAGTTGGGAGTGAAAGCTCTGACCTACAGCGACCTGATCCAAGCACAGAAGGAGATCTCAGCTCACAACCAGCAGCTGCGAGAGCAGACAGAGCAGCTGGAGAAGGACAACAGGGAGCTAAGGAGCCAGAGCCTGCAGCTGGTACGTGCCCAAGGAGGGCGACAGTTCCAGCACATTCCAGAGGGAGCTGGAGCCTTAGACTCCAGACCAGGCAGAGGGCCAGGTGTCCCTCAGTTGACAGGCCTGGAGGCCAGTGTCCTGATGTGCATCCTGAGACAGAGAGAGATGACCCAAGGGTGCTGCAGGGCCCAGCACATTCTCTCGAGGACGGGTTTCCCATGAACCCCTTAATCTGCAGGGGGAAGACAGGGCCTCTCCCCGTCTCTCCATCCTACTTCATTTTAGGGGTGCTGGAGCCACCACTTTCCTCGGCTCTCAGAGCACATGAGCACAAACTGGGCCTGGGGCCAGAATGTAGCTTCTTAACCTCCTGTTAGGGGTGCCTGAAGGCTCATGATGCGACTAAAGGGGCCTTTTAAGGGGGCTCAGAGTTTCCTGGTCCTCACTCCTTGGACTCCTGAATATCCAGCACTGGACATACAGGGGCCTCGCTTCTAATAGGCCCCCTGTTCCATCCTGTGGGACCCTTCACTATGCTCTGAGGCATTTCCTATGGGGACCCTGGTCTCCTTGGGCCACCTCTGTAGCCTGGCCTTCCAGAATCAAGAGGGAGAAAGGAACCAGCCCCCAGGGAAACCTGCCTAGACACCTGCCCTGTCTCCCCGCAGAGCCCATTGTCAGGTCGGGAAGCAGGCTTGGGGGGCCATCCTGCCTCCTCACAGCCATGCATGTGCTCACAGTCACTGCTGCCCTGTCCCCACAGCTGAAGGCTCGATGTGAGGAGCTGAAGCTGGACTGGTCCACACTGTCCCTGGAGAACCTGCTAAAGGAGAAGCAGGCCCTGAAGAGCCAGATCTCTGAGAAACAGAGGCACTGTCTGGAGCTGCAGGTAGGGCCCAGGACCGGGGGCATCAGCCCCTCTGGGCTTCAGCCATGGTGTTCGAAACATGGTCAGTGCTCTTGGCAGACCCAGCAAAGCCATCCTCTTGAGGACAGGGCACTAGTTCTGTGTGTCACATTAAACCGCCTAATGCCATGGTCAGCAAGGAGCAGGGCAGGTGGATACCCTACTCTACGTCAGGGCATCTCGTCTGGTCCCAGACCTAAAGGGTGCCTCAGTGCCTCCTGGTGAACTGCTTCTGACACGGTCACTGAGCAGGCCTGTGTCTGTGCATTAAAACAAAACAGGTTGTGCTTTTCCTGAAGGTGTAACTCGTTCGTCAAGGTCAGCTAGAAAACAGAGCGGGGAAGGAGGAAGCATAACAGAGACCATGGCTGAGTTTCCGAGTATGGAACTTTCAAGTAACAATAAGGAAAGTAAAGGGAGACGTGTGGCGTGAGCATCGGTCATTACAAAAGCTCCATGTTTATAGACTGCAGCCTCTACTGCATCTCAGCCCAGTGCTGCAGATTCATATTCATAATATACAGTGCATTGCCAGCTGCCAGATCCTGGGGGTTCTTTCAAGTGGTTTTTTATTATAAAATGAAACTACAATGAACTTCTCTGTACCCATGATTCATTTTGAGGTTATTTTTTTAAAGATGTAGTCCCCAAACTAGATCTGGGAGCAGTTTAAGGTCCTGTGATTTATGGGCCCAGGTAGGCATCGTTTGCCTACCAAGCTAGCAGTCCTTATAGAAAAAGGTTTGCTGACCTTGGCCTTATTTACAGGCATATATCCACAAGGGACGTCTCCACAGGGAATATATTGGGGTAGCCAAAGAGTCCATTTAGATTTTTCCATAAAACAAAAGACACATTTTTCATTTTCACCAATAACTTTATTGATTTGGATATTTTGAGTAGGTCAGCTATCTCCTACTATTGGCTTCTAGTGGGCAGAGGCCAGGGGCGCTGCTAAACATCTTCCAATTCATAAGACAGCCCCACAGCGAAGAATTATTTGGCCAAAATGTCAATAGTACCAAGAAACTTCACAAACCACTTTTGACAAATTCAGTCGGTCACAGCACCTGCTCCACACACGGCACAGATCTTTTTGTGTTTCGGGTGTGTTTTCACCTTCCTTGGAGTAATAAAGCACAACGCACTGAAAATGTTGCATATCTTCTTCCACCTTCAGTATTAAAATGGCCGCACAAAAATTCACCAATTTTGATGTTTTTTTAAAAGGCACACTCGTGACAGCTGTCACAATACAGTCTAACAAAAGTGTTTCAAACGAAGTTAAAGACATCTGAGCGCTACTAGAGCCGTCATATAGAAAAAACAAGCTTTTGGGCCAACCCAGTACTTGGTTTTTGGCTCTTGTGCGTAATAAAGAAATGATAGATGTTCTTACAGGGGGGGAAAAAAGTGTAAGAAATAATGCCCTGTGTCCCGACCCCTGGAAGAAAATGCTATTTCAGGTTTTTCCCATCATTGTATACTCACCAAGCACTGTGTCCTCTGTTCCTTGCTTTCTGAGAAGTTCTTTCCTCGTCAGCAGATGTACATCTGCAGAACCACCCTTGACACTCTCATGCTATCTTGTCCATCCATCCAGAGCACCCCGACCAGGTTTGGCTGGCTGGCTGCTCTGGCCCCCCGTCACACACAAAGCCAGTGCCACCTCCTGCAGTCGCACTGATTGGGCATTCTTCTCACTCTCCTGGGTTGGTCCCCTCCAGTGGGCTGCTGAAGGGCTGGGCCAGCCTCTGCTCTGGGGCCCTCGGCAGCTGTGTAGGAGCCTTGTCCCAAGCAAGCTGCGGGTCTGACACCCTTGGTCTTCCAGATCAGCATCGTGGAGCTGGAAAAGAGCCAGCGGCAGCAGGAACTCCTGCAGCTCAAGTCCTGCCTGCCACCGGACGACTCCGTGTCCCTGCACCTGCGGGGGAAAGGCGGCCTGGGCCGGGAACTGGAGGCGGAGCCTGGCCGGCTGCACCTTGAGCTAGACTGCTCCAAGTTCTCACTGCCCCACTTCAGTAGCATGAGCCCAGAGCTCTCCATGAACGGCCATGTGGCCGGCTATGAGCTCTGCAACACGCTGAGCCGGCCCTCATCCAAACAGAACACCCCCCAGTACTTGGCCTCCCCACTGGACCAGGAGGTTGTGCCCTGTACCCCCAGCCATAGCAGCCGGCCCCGGCTTGAGAAGTTGTCTGGCTTGGCCTTGCCAGACTACACCAGGCTCTCCCCAGCCAAGCTGGTGCTGAGACGCCACCTGAGTCAGGACCACACAGCCAGTGTCAAGGCATCTGCTGGCGAGCTGCATCCACGGTAAGTGTGGCCAGCGGGCCCGCCGTTGGTGCCCTTAGACTGTTGTGGGGTCTTGAAAGGGTTACTATTAGTTTGGAAGGGTTTGCTTTGCCCAGGCTGTCAGCTTTGAATGCAAAGCCACAGCCACAGGGTCTCCCCAGAGAATGACTGAGGTATGCGTCTCGTTCCAGAGCTGAGCACACCAAGGAGAATGGCCTTCCCTACCAGAGCCCAGGCCTCACCAACGGCATCAAGCTGAGCCCTCAGGACCCACAGCCCTCATCCCCCATGGCCTTACAGATGACAGGAGAAAAGGGCAGTGAGAAGGTGCAGGCAGCCACCTGGAGGGGCCCTTGGGGCAGGGGCGTTGGGGTTGTCTCACCTGTATCGGAGCCAGGGC
Organism: Macrotus californicus; assembly: GCA_007922815.1. Taxonomy (NCBI): domain Eukaryota; kingdom Metazoa; phylum Chordata; class Mammalia; order Chiroptera; family Phyllostomidae; genus Macrotus; species Macrotus californicus. The sequence goes on along the minus strand of VMDR010000651.1, from coordinate 122,939 downwards.
TGTGGGAGCATCCTGAGCGGGTCTGTTAAGAGAGGGCATCCAGGGGAGGGCGATGGAGGGCTGGGGCTGCGTCAGTCAGGTCCCCACCCTCGGTTGCCTTACCATCCTCAGGAACAGGACTAAGAAAGTGGCCAAATAGTAGAGCCCCAATAGGGGAGGCATTGCCTATGGGGACAGGAAGGAGAGGGCGGCTCTATCTCTGTTCAGGTGGCAAGTTTGAGAAAAACCGGAAGGTCAAAGTCTGAGGAGCTGGTGATTGGCGGCCATTGGGGTGATATGTAGGGGCCTGGAAAATCAGGAGGAGCAGTTGGAGGGGCGGGTGTTACTGGGATGAGGGAACCTTCTGTTTCAGAGGTCCCTTGTTCGTGGTGGGAGGATTGCTGTGTTCTTTGGGTGGTGCTCGTGCCCTGGGGTTCACTGGTCAGCACAGCAGGTGGTCTGCTGTGTCTGTAGGGTCTGAAGGAGCGCACCTACGCCAGCAGCGGTGAGGCCATCACCAGCCTGCCCGTCAGCATCCCACTCAGCACTGTGCAGCCCAGCAAGCTGCCGGTCAGCATCCCCCTGGCCAGCGTGGTGTTGCCCAGCCGTGCCGAGAAGGTGGTGAGTGGGTGCTGCGGGGGTGGGGGCAGTCCAGTGCCGTGCTGTCCCAGGAGTGTCAGCACAGTCTTCGGGGACTTTTGTCTGGTTTTTGCCCCACGAGACCTGGTTTCTTTTTGTCAAATTGCATGCTGCTGAATTTCAAGAACAACCGCATTCAAAAATCCAGGTTTAATTACATTAACACCTTGCCATTTTTATCTGAAGTTCTTTTTTGTACACAGTGGTCTGTGTGGTTGGAGGGTAAGTAGAAATGCCTGATGTAGTAGCAGCTCGAAGCCCATTCCCTTCCTTCGGTTTATACCTACGTTCTTCTGCCTCATTCTTGTGGACTCTCGAGTACAGAACTTTATATAATGTGGGCTTTTTGTTTCCTTTTATTGAGATATAATCCACATCTAACTCAGTATTTGAAGTGTACATTTCAGTGACATTTAGTAAGTCCACAGGGTTGTGTAGCCGTCACCTCTGTCTAGGTCCAGAGTGTTCCGTCATCCCAAAAGGAAGTACTATCCCCATCCATAGTCACCCTCATCCCCCACCCTGCTCCTGACAACCAGGCACCCACGCCCTGTCTCTGTGGAGTTGCCTGACCTGGACATGTCACATAAGTGGAATCACACACCGTGTGGCCTTTTGTGTCTGGCATCTCTCACTGAGCGTCGTGTTTTCAGGGTCCATCCACGTTGTAGCGGGTGTCGGTGCTGCACTCCTTTTCCTGGCCGAGTGATGTTCCAGTGTGTGGGTGGACACATTTGTGCATGATTTCTTTCATCTGTCAGTGGGCATTTTTTATTCCCTTTTTTGGCCACTGAATATGTGTGTACACGTTTTGTGTGGATAGTGTTTTCGTCTTGTTTCACATAGGAGAGGAACTGCCGGGTCAGATCATAACTGCAGCTACAGCCCTCACTGCTCTCCCTGCACCCGTCTTCCCCACCCTGAGTGCACTAGCCAGAGTGATCGTTGAGGACCCACATCAGACATCTGTCCTACCCCAGTCAGATCCTTCCAGTGGCTGTCCTCTGTGCTCACAGGCTGAGCAGGCCGCTTCCCCTTCTTCGAGCTGCTTCTCACACACCTGCCATTCTCCCCGCCTCAGGCCCCTGGCGTATCCTGTGGCCCGCGACCCCTCCCCAACAGTCACAAAACGGGCCCAGCTGAGCTGACAGTGTATATTCTCACTCCACAGAGAAGCACCCCCAGCCCTGTGCCTCAGACCCGAGAGTCCTCATCTACACTTGAAAAGCAGATGGGTGCTAATGGCCATGGTGCTGGGAGCAGCGCTGCTGGGAGCAAAGGCCTCACCCTGGCCCCCACAGGTGAGGGTGCCCCTCCTGTCGCTGCCCCGTTTCTGGAGGTCAGCTTCTGCCTGTGCCTCTGCCACTTTCCCAGGGGCTGGGCCAGTGGTGTGAGGTGTGAACAGTGTCTCATAGTACGTTCCCTAGAGATGCTAGGCTCAGCCTAGCTCCTCCTGGCTGTGCACTGAGCAGGGCTGATGTCCTCCTTAGCAGGAGCAGCAGCACAGCGAGCCCTGGGCGTCAGGGGCTCTAGGCTGCGTCCTCAGTGCATTGCCCGAACCTCTGGCTGGCACCCTGATGTGGTTGTGCTTGGTCTGGCTGTACTAGAGCCTCGGTGGCGTGGTGGCATTGTCCTTGTGAAACCACTGTGGGTGCCCGGGCCCCCCAGTTTCTATTGGGTTGACCAAAAAGTTCGTTTGGTTTTTTCCTGTAAGATGCCTCTACTGGCACTTGGTTGTCTTCAACTTCATTCAAAACGGGTTTGTCAGATTGTGTTGTGACAGTGCTCATATCAGCGTGCATTTAAAAAAATTTTTCAAAACCGGTGAATTTTTGTGTAGCCACTTTAATGTTGAAGATGGAAGGAAATAAGCAACATTTTTGGAATATTACGCTTTGTTATTTCAAGAAAGGTAAATATACAAATGAAAACGGAAAAAAAGTGCAATGAATGGAGAAGGTGCTGTGACTAGTCGAGCGCGTCAGCAGTGGCCTGGGAGTTTATGCTGGAGATCTCTCCGTGGCTGCTGGACGATGCTCCACGGTCAGGTAGGCCAGGCGAAGTTGATAGTGGTCGAATCGAGACCCTACTTGACAGAAATCAGTGTTCCACCACGCAGGAGAGAGCCGACACACCGGAAACATCCACCTCAAGTGCTGAAAGTCACAGGCACCGCCTTGGGTGTGTGAGTCGCTTCGATGTCTGGGTCCTACACAAGCAAAAGAAAGCTGCCTTGACCTTACTTCCACATGCGATTCTCTACTTAAGTGTAATGAAAACGTTCCGTTTTTAAAACAAATTGTGATGGCCGATGAAGAGTGGACACTTTATAATAATGTGAAATGGAAGAGATCATGGGGCAAGCAAAATGAACCACCATCAACCGCACCAAAGGCCGGTCTTCACCTGAAGAAGGTGCTGTTGGTGTATGTGACGGGCATGGAAGGGAATCCTCTGTAACGAGCTCCTTTCGGAAACCCAAAAGGTTAATTCCCACAGACACTGCTCCCAGTTAGGTGAACTGAAAGCAGCGCTTGACAAAAAGCGCCCAGAATCAGTCAACAGAAAACTCAGAATCTCCCATCAGGACCACACAAGACCGCATGCTGCCTTGACAACCAGGCAGAAAAACGTCACAGCTTGGCTAGGAAGTTCTCATTCATCAGCCGTGTTCACCAGACCTTGCACCTTCGGGTTTCCGTTTATTCTCTTAATGGGAAAATATTTCGACTCCCTGGAAGACCGCAAAAGGCAGCTGAAATAGTTCTTTGCTCAAAAAGATAAGTTTGGGGAAAGTGGAATTATGAATTTGTCTGAAACATGGCAGAAGGTAGTGGAACAAAACAACGAATACGTTTTTCAATAAAGTTATTGGTGAAAATAAAAAATGTGTCTTTTACTTAAAAACTGAATGAGCTTTTTGGTCAATCCAAAGCTGGGTCTGGTCTCCTTCAGAAAACCCCAGTTCTTGACGGTCTGTGTGTTGATTGGTGGGGAGGTGGGTGTTGGCTTTGTAGCCTGGGCAGTGGTCCCCAGCCTTTTTGGCACCAGGGAGCAGTTTCATGGAAGACAGTTTTTTCCATGGACGGGGTGGGGGACAGTGGTTTCGGGATGACTCAAGTGCATTACCATACATTTCAAGCTCACCTACTGCTGTGTGGCCTGGTTCCTAACAGGCCTGGACTGGTACCAGTCCGCCATACAGAAGCTGGGGACCCCTGGCCTAGAGGGACTCTGTCATAGCTGTTCAACCCTAGTATGCCATTCCATGGGCAGCCGGGGGTGTATGCCACTAAAACTACTGTACCAGTGATTGGCAGCGAGACCATCAGACCTACAGGCCGGGCTATAGTTTGCCAACCTGTGTGAACATACGGCCTGTTTGGAAGTTACTTTTCCAGGGATAAAGAGTAGAATGCAGAGCCTGCTACTGAAACCAGTCCCTCCCTAGTTTCCATGCATCACACTGCTCCAGCACAGGGGCTACTTTGTGGCTTGGCGGCATGACAAATTCTGTCTCACCTGGATGTCACGAGGGTTCCTGAGCCTTTACGAGAGGCCCCAAGAGAGGGCTTCAGTGGGGAGTTGTACATGGGCTCCAGGGCCTCCAATGATGCCACATCCAGACATGAGGAGGAGCTCCCTACGCCTGGGTGCTCTCATCGGCACTTGCACTAGCCTGAGGGTACTTTCCTGATTCCTTGGTGCCATCTCTGGGGGCAGCTACAACATGGAGAGTTCTTCTTGGGCTGAGTGTCCTCACCACCTCCACCTAGGGCAGTACTGTCCTCTCCTGGGATGGGCTTCCCTGAGAAACTGTCCCTTTTCAGCAGGTTTCTCCTACACTGGCTCAGTGGCCATCAGCGGGGCCCTGGCAGGCAGCCCAGCCCCACTCGCTGCTGGAGCTGAGCCCCCTACCTTCGATGAGTCCTCCAGTTCGGGGAGCCTCTTCACCACCATGAGCTCCCGCAGCTCCACCCCACAGCACCATCAACTGCTGGTGCAACCCCGGAACTCTGGTCCGGCCTCACCGACTCACCAGCTATGTGTTAGCCCCCGGCTCAGCACTGCCCAGGGCCCACTCCCTGATTCCAGCAAAGGAGACCTTCCCCCTGAGGCTGGCTTCTCAGATCCAGAGAGCGAGGCCAAGCGGAGGATCATCTTCACCATCTCAGCTGGTGCCGGCAGCGCCAAGCAGTCACCTTCCAACAAGCACAGTCCCCTGCCAGGGGGCACCCGCGGAGACAGCAGCCAGAGCCATGGACAGGACAGCCGAAAGCGGGGCAGGAGGAAGCGGGCATCAGCGGGGACTCCCAGCCTGAGCTCAGGCGTGTCCCCCAAGCGCCGGGCCTTGCCATCTGTCGCCGGTCTCTTCACGCAGTCTTCAGGGTCCCCCCTCAACCTGAACTCCATGGTGAGGCCAAGAATGAATGGCTGGGGCAGAAGGTGGGGGCGCCACCCAGCACCGGCTGGCAGGCATGTAGACATTAGGTCTCATTTCCAGGGCTGGCTGAGATGGGCTGGGTCGGGGGCACAATCAGGAGCCCAGCCACTGCTGGAAGGGGGAGGCTGGCAGACTTCTTGGTTCCCCAGCCCTCTATCCTGGGGAAGCTTGGGCAGGAGGGATCGGAGCAGAGCCCCTGGGGTGGGTTCTACAGGGGAGCCCACTGACAAAATTGTGCTGTGTCTATGCTGGTCCCCAGGTCAACAACATTAACCAGCCTTTGGAAATCACAGCCATCTCGTCCCCTGAGAGCTCCCTGAAGAGCTCCCCTGTCCCTTACCAGGACAATGACCAGCCGCCCGTGCTCAAGAAAGAGAAGCCCCTGAGCCAAACCAATGGGGCCCACTATTCCCCACTGACCTCTGACGAGGAGCCGGGCTCTGAGGACGAGCAAGGCAGCACCAGGTGAGGTGCAGGGCCAGGCTGGGTGGGCACTCCATCCATGGGAGAGGGACATCCACTGGCAGGACTCTGAAGGACAAGCCTCTGTGGTCATGTGTGGCCTCCCAGGGACAGGCAGCTTCTACCTGCTATTAGTTGGGGGCGGTGCAGGGGCTCTTAATCACTCCCCTCCCCCAGCCCCTGCTGCCCACCATTTACTTTCTGTCTCTATGACTCTCACTGCTCTAGGATTCTCATGGCACAGAGCACACTGTCCTCAAGGTTTATCCACGTCGTAGCAGGTGTCAGAATGTCCTTCCTCTTTTAGCCTGAATAATAATCTAGTGTGGATGGACCACATTTTGTTTGTCCATTTATCTGTCTGTGAACAATGGGATTTCTTCCCATTTTAGCTATTGTGAATGGTGCTACTTGAACAATCATACGCATGTTTTTCATTTGTCGCAATTTACCTTGTACGAAGTGAAATTGCTGGGTCACATGGTCATTCTGTGTTTAATTTTGTGAGGAACTACCATCCTGTTTTCCATAGCGGCTGCTCCATTATCTGTTGCCACCCACCACGCCCTCAGGTTCCAGTTTCCCCATGTGCTCACCAGCACTCGTTACTGTCTAATTTCGTTCTGAATATAAGTCATTCTTATGGGTGTGAAGTCTTGTCTCATCGTGGTCCTTTCATCTCCCTAAGAACTAGTGATGTTGAGCATCTTCTTATGTGCTGGTTGGTTGGTTCAGGGTCCTTGGCCTCGCCTTTAATTAGATGTCCTTTGTTGAGTGATGAGACTTCTTTATTTTGGATATTGGTCCCTTATCAGGTACCTGGTGTGAACGTGTCCTCTCTCTCCCTGGGTTGTCTCTTTACTTGCTTGCTGATGTCCTTTGAAGCATGAAAGCCCTAAATTTTGACAAAGTCCCATTTACCTGTTTTCTTTTGTTGCCTGTGCTTTTGGTGTCTCGTCAAAGTTCCCTCACTTTGCTCCTCTTCCATATACACACATTATGTTCTCAGAAGTTGCACTTGGGTGTTCTTTGTCTCAGGCACTTCCAACTTACTAGTTCCCAAATGCTTTCGGAAGTTCTGTGTCTCGGGCGGTCACACTGACCTTGGAGACAGACCATACTACAGTGACACATGGAATGCACACCATTTATAATTTGGTGCTGTGACAGTCCACATTGCTGCAGCATATGACGTCCTACGTGTTCCATGCACGACAGATTATACATGACACAGTACACCACAGCCAGCACCAGGGTTTTAAACAGCCTGAGAGACAGTTCCATTTGGGACCTATGTGTGTCTCTGTATTTGGGGAAGTGAAGTCCCTGTTCCTCTGTAGCCGCTGAGCCCACAGCTCTGTCCCCACACCAGGGACAGCATTGTGCCAGCAATGGGGCCACAGCACGGGTGTGAGGGGCATTAGGGTCTGCCTGGCAGTCATGAGTCCTCCTCGAAGGAGGTCTCCGGGCAGGTGGGCTGTGCGTCTACTGCTGCCCAACTTCCCTGGGCAATTGAATACACATGCAGCTCTTAGCATGCACGGGGATTTCAAACAGTCATCTTTTTTTTTTCTTGATAGAATTGAGAGAAAAATTGCAACTATCTCCTTAGAAAGCAAATCTCCTCCGAAAACCTTAGAAAATGGTGAGTAACAGTGCTCCATTGCATGAGTCCCCAGTGCTAGGTGACATGCCCATCGGTTTTGCACAGGCATTCCTGAGCACAGTGTGCCAGGAAGGCCATCCCCACCATAGGCCAGTCTCGGTGCTGCCAGGTACCACATCCTCAGTTGCATGGCTAGCGGACCTGTTTCCTTCCTGGTTAAATGGCCAGAGTCTGATTTATGTCGACTCGCCCACCCACTTGCCCTCCCTCTCGCAGAAGCTCTCCTTTTGTCTTTGCCTTCTCCTGTAGTCCCACCCTAACCACACACAAGGCCAACCTTTTCTGGGTGGAAGGGCATCAATCTGAGCTGTGGTGGTCTGAGCCCATGCAGTTCCGTCCCAGACCCCCTCGGAGACTTTGCACCACAGCTCCTGCCCCACTTGGCCCCTCAGAAGCACCCAGGCTTCAGCCCCTGCCTCTCCTTGTCAGGTGGCAGTCTGATAGGAAGGAAGCCGATGCCCTCCAGCGAGCCCATCAACAGCAGCAAGTGGAAGTCCACCTTCTCGCCCATCGCCGACCTCAGCCTGGCCAAGGCTGCCGACAGCCCACTACAGGCCAGCTCCGCTCTGAGCCAGAGCTCCCTGTTCGCTCTCCGGCCTACCCTAGAGGAGCTTGGCTCAGTGGATGCCAAGCTGGCCGCCCACCCCAGGAAGAGCTTCCCGGGTGCACTGTCGGGGGCTGGCGGGCTGAGCCCCGTCAGCAACCCTCCCAACGGCTTTGCCTTCAGCGGGGGCCTGGCTGCCGACCTCAGTTTACACAGCTTCAGTGATGGTGCTTCTCTCTCCCACAAGGCCCCTGAGGTGGCCAGCCTGGGTGCCCCCCTGAGCTTTTCTGCCCCTAGGGGCAAGGAGGGCAGCGCGGAGCCTGGCCCCTTTGTGAACAAGAGGCAGCTGGATGTATTGGGTGGCCCAAAGGGCGAGGGGGTCAAGGGCAGGGAGGCAGAGGTGGGCCTGCCCATGTGCACGCCCTCAGACAAGGCCTCGTCGCATGGCAAGGTGGGCAAGGGCCGGGACCGTGAGCCTGACTTCAAGAATGGCCACAATCTCTTCATTTCTGCTGCTGCCGTGCCTACTGGGGGCCTCCTCAGCGGTCCAGGCCTCACCACGGCAGTGTCCTCAGCAGGCAACACAGCCCCCTCCTCCCAGACACACCGGCCCTTCCTGGGTACTTTCGCACCTGGCCCGCAGTTTGCCTTGGGCCCCATGTCCCTGCAGGCCAACCTAGGCTCGTCTGTGCTGCAGTCCTTGTTCAGCTCTGTGCCGGCTGCCGCTGGCCTAGTGCACGTCTCATCAGCTGCAACAAGACTGACCAACTCGCATGCCATGGGCAGCTTTTCCTCTGGTGTGGCAGGCGGTGCAGTTGGAGGTAGGCAGAAGCGCGTCTCTCCTGTCTGATTCTGGTCCCATGGGACCTGCTGTGGGGTCTGAGATGCCAAGCCATTGCCAAGGCCTCCTGGACCACTGGGTTTAATCACAACTGCTTTACAGGTTCCCTTCCAGAGCCCTCTAAGGGGTGAGAGGCTGTCCTCGTGTGTCTCTTTGTGTCCACTTTGCACCTGCCACCTCGTTCCTTTTCATGAAACACAGATGGGACTGTCACATGGGCAGAGCACTCACGCGTGAGTTGGCCTGTCAGGCTCTCCAGTCGTGACAGTGTCTCATACCTTCAAGAGAGCTGGCGCCATGACTAGGGTTTTTCTGCCTCCCCGTGGAGGTCACTGTCGGATCTGAAACAGCCTGTGGGCTCTGGGCAGCTTTGGGGACTGGCGTTGGGAAGAGAGTAGCCACAGCGCCTACAGCACTGTGACTGTGTAGGGTGGAGTGGAGCCACGGGGTTGGGCCCTCTGTGGTCCCAGACCTCCACAGGTGGCTCCTTGCTGGGCGTAGGTGGGCGAGATGCTCACAGCTGGGAGCCCAAGAGGGCATGCTGAGGGGGGTGTGGCCCGGGGCCATCCTGCAGGTAAGTCTCACCTGGCCACCTGCTCTCCTGCTGCCTGCTGCTTTGTCCCTGCACCTGCGTGCACTCAGAGCTGCGGCTGCTGTCTGCTTCCCCTTTTTTGCGTGTGTCTCTTCGCTTGCCTGGAGAATGCCCGCCTGTTGAAGCTGAGTTTTTCTCTCCTGTTTGCAGGTGTCTTTAACCACGCGGTGCCTTCCTCCTCCACTCATCCGTTTGGAGCCAGTTTCGGCAGCGGGGCTGCTTGTCGCAGCACCACGCTGAGCTTAACCCCCATGCAGGCGGTGGCCAGCACCCCCGCCTCTTCCTTTCAGGCCCTGTCCTCTGTGGAGACGAGGCAGCCCCCACCCCAGCCTCCTCTGCCCATGGGTCGTCCCCCTGCGGGGCCACCAGCACTCCACGAGCCCCCCCCTCCTAACGTCGCCTTGCCTCCTACTCCCGTGATGCTCCCTGCTAACTCTGAGCCCGTGGTCCTACAGAAACTTGCGCCCCTCCCGTCTAACCAAGCTTTCTTACCTGCTTCCTCTGCCGCTTCTCTGCCTCCTGCTAACGCCTCTCTGTCCATCAAGCTCGCCTCCCTCCCACACAAGGTCTCCCGCCCCTCTTTCATGGTGCACCACCAGTCCCTGCCAGGGCTGGCCCTGGCCCAGGCCTCGCCCATGATCCCGCAGGCCAGCTCCACGGGGCCATCCGCCATGTGGGTTTCCCTTGGCATGCCGCCTCCTTATGCCGCGCGCCTTGCGGGGGTTAAGCCGCGATAAAGACCTTGGTTAGCTAGCCGTTCTGTTCTGTAAGGTAAGGCTAGAGCCCAACCAGGTGGCCTGTACAAGAAACTCACCTGTCCTTTTTTCCACAGAGAGTGGACGAGCCCACAGGGCTCTGCAGAGGGGCCTGGGACTGTCGGTTCTGAGAGGCGCCAAGGAAAAATAAGCACAGGGCGGGAAGGGAGACCATGGCAGCCATGCATATCAGCCTCTGAGTGCGGCTTGAGCACCACCCGAGCTTGGGAGGGCATGATCTCCATGCACGTCGGACCTTCCCACCAGGTCCCACAGTGCTCCAGCCCAAGGAGGCAGCAGATCAGGGGGGCCCTACAGGCTGGGTGGGCAAGGGACTGCATTAAGTCCTACAGGGATGGGACCATTGGCCTAGCCCATACAGCCCAGCTCCATCTTGCTGCCGCACTCCAGTTGTACGTCTGTAGCGCTCAGGGACAGGCAGCCCCAATGTGGGGCCGTGGGGGCAGCTGTGAATCTTAGCATTGCCGTTTGCCCGCTCTTGGGCCTCTCTTCAGCTTGTTTCATTTAATGTACGTAATGGTTTTAGGAAAATTCCATGTGCCTGAGGCCCCTGGTATTTAGCAGTCTTTCAGAAGATGGTGGTTGTGCATTGAGCTACTTAACTAGAGGTCCCTGCCTGCACTAGAGGCCCCAACCGACATGCACTGGAGACCAGTGGATAATGGGATGAGCATGGTGCGGCCACAGGAAGGGCTTCCTGGGCAGGTGGTCAGTATTCCACTGGCCTCCAAGGAACTGGGCCCATGCATTTTGGCTGGCATTGTGGCACCAGACTTTTGGAATAGGGTAAGGAAGGTGGTTATGAGGCCTTCAGAGGGACCATCTGCTCCTTTGCTTGCTGTGAGGGCATTAGGTGGGCCCCTGGAGCAGCTGACCCAGCCACTGATGGTGGGGCAAAGTGCCCTCCTGGGCGAGTCTGCAGCCAATGAGATGAGTACTCCGGGTGAAAGTTGGGGGCTAACTGGGCGCCGAGAGTGAGGTAGGAGGTCTACCTTCTGTACTTGGCTGTCAGTGTTTAAATGGAAACAGACGAGGCCACAGAGAGTCTGACAGCCTTCCAGTGGGGCCTCAGATCTGGGGATGGGCCATGCCTTGGTCCTGGTGGAAAAGCCTGGAAGGTAGGGTGGCTCCAGTTCACAGTGGCCTCTTGCTGTCAGAGTAGGCACTGTGGCTGGTACTGGCTTGAAGAGGTCAGAGGTGTGTACATGGAAGCATCTGGGTGTCAGTCTCCCTGTCCTGACCCACAGTGGACAGCTGCTTTCCATCCTATCCTGGGCCCATCATAGATGGTCTCCCCAGGCTGGACAGTGATGACCTCACTTCCAGGGCGTGCAGGCCTGCCAGTGGGGCTGTCCACAGGTGCAGCACCCCGCTTTCCATGAGCTGGCCTGTGGTGACCAAGGAGGGCCTACGTTCATAGCTCCCAGGGAGGAAGGGAGGCTGGGACCCAGTGCCCCATGAAGGGCCTTGGGATGGCGACCTCCTGCCTCTGACCATGCCAGGGGTGTGGCACAACGGTGTCTGCAATGACCAAGTTCCTTCCATCCGTCTGTAGGCTTTGGTTCCCAGCCTGGGGATATGTGGGCTTCTCTGAGTGAGATACTAATGCTGTGCTGCCTTTCCTCCTGCGCCGGTCTCTGCAGGTAACTAGGATTTCTACCTCAACCTCGAGACCTGTGCAAGGACAGGTGGGCCATGAGGCTGGTGGCCAACCAGATGGCTGGACAGACCGAGGACAAGGCTCTGCTGTGAGTCCACGCTGCGCAGACCTGCGGGAGATGCTGGGCCTGTCTCCAGCTTACTGTCGATAGTTTTAGATAAAGTATTTATCGTTTTTTAAAAAGTATAAACAATTTTGACTTATTCCATGGAAGTCATAAAGGCAACCTATTAAGAAATGTAAATACTATATATGAGAGGATCTATATAAAGACATCGACCCAACGGACTGGCCCGCCAGCGGAGATGCCAATAGCCGGGCCCGGTGCTATCTCGTCGCCAGGCCTCGCCGTCTCCACGTTCTTTTGGTGCTGACTCGAGGTTGACCAACGCCAAAACCAGTCCTTGATGCGCCTGCCCTGTCATCCCCACACTTTCCCATACCAAAGGCACGCCTGTCTCCTGGTCGAGGGTGGTTCCCTTGGTTTTTAACGCCCCTCGGAAAAGGCCCTCTCCCCCACCCCATCACTGTGAATGCTCCAGCCAGATCGTCAGCCCTGGTCCCCAGGATGGCACCTTTGGCGTAGGAAGGGCCAGTGGGTGGCCTCCAGATGCTGCTCGAAGGAGGGCTGCTGTGAGTGGTGCTCGTGGGGCAGGTCTGGTACTTGACTCCAATGTGGGGCTCTGGGGAGCAAGTGCTTTATCTGTATGTCTGTACTGTCTTGGGCTTGTGCAGTCCGGGAGTGCTGGCCGGGTCGTGGGGCAGGTTAGCCGTGGGTGCCTGGTGTGTCTGTACAGAAAAGAGTCACGCTGACAAGTGACAGTATTTTATAGAGATGTGATGAAAATTTATAAATTTCATAGACTTGACTTCATTTATTTTTAGATGGTATTAATGCACAGTAAACTTTAAAAAAAAAAAAAAAAAGGAAGAAAAGTGAGGGGGGAAACCTTTTTATTTATTCAAGTGTACACAAGTGGCATTGGCCCAGGGCCAGAGCGCTGCACATCCCCCTGGTCAGTCCATGCTGCTGCTCCGTGGCCCTTCAGTTCTGCGACTGGGGTAACAACTGCCCTCACACTGGAGCAGTCTCCATGGTGCTTGGGAATGAATGCACCTCGGGTGATCAAGGGCAAAGGCTGGCTTTGCGGGAAGGCAGGAGAGCTGTTTGGATGCTTCCAGAGGTTGCCAAAGGGTTCTTGGGTCCTTCCAGTGCTGCAGTCTCAACCAGCCCTGGGTCTCTCAGTTGAGCAATGTTTGTGCATTGTCCCTGAAAGGGCATTTCCAGAAGCCTTCAGTCCTCTTGAAGGGCAGTCAGCCAAAGGTCCTGGCTGGTCAGGGGGCCTGGACCCTGGGAGGGGGTTGCTCTAGCCTGGGTGAGTAGTCAGAGCCCTGGCTGCTCTGGTGCTTGTCCCCATGACGTGGCACTGCCAAGGAACATGGGAACTCAAAGCCTCAAGCTCCCGCTTTCCCCAGCCTGGCCAGTACAGCCCATCCCTCCAGATGTGGTTGCCAGGGGCCCCTGCCTGCCTGGGAGGGTTGCTATGGCAGGCTTGACCTGGCCCCTCTCCCTTCTGATCCTTGGGGGCAGGGCTAGAGCTGGCCTTTCTGGGGGGTGGGCAGTGATCTTGTGGAACACAGGCCCAAAAGGGTGCAGAGCAGGCTTGGCTGTTGACCTCATTTCCTCAGGTGGGTCCTGGTAGAGTCCTGCCTCCTGCTTGCCCTGGGCTGATGCCTGGCCCAGAACAATAGTTGAGGCTGAAGATGGTGCTTGGACAGGTTTTCATAACTGGCTGTCCTGTCACTGCTGCCCTGGCTCCCTTACCTCCAGGTCTGTGCTTTTGGCACAGGAAGGTGCTGTGCTCACCCTGTATCCCACAACCCCATCCCCAGCACAGGGCAGCACCCTTCTCCATGTTGGGAACACAGGAGTCCCTTAAAAGGTGCAGGGTTAACAGTAGGAAAAGTCACAGCAGGTGGCAAGTCCCCGGTCTGGAACCAAACAGTCCTATACTCAACACTGCGTCACTTCATGGTGACCGTGCACCGCTGTGTAGGACGTACTACTGATGTGCCATGTCTGTGCTCCCCACACAGCCGCCTGCCCAACAGCAGGCAGAGCTGGGTTCTGCTAGTTAACACTGTGGTCTCCTTTCTGGGCCCATCCTCCAGCCCTCCTGACTGTGAGATCAAAGGGCCGCTGTGGGCAGCAAAGGCAGCCGCAGGAGGGAAGGCCAAATGAACAGTCCCACCGCCACCACGGGGAATGAGTTCTCATCTCTCTGGGCAGAGACCCGGTGCTGCTGACTGCGGGCAACTTCAGAGAAGCCCAGGACTGCGAGGGCAGTTTGCTCAGGAAAATCTAATTCAGAACACCCTCCCAGTCAGGAGGGGCCAGCCTTCCCTTCCATTTCTGACTTGTGATTATTTAAGACACACTTGCCCCTTTATTTATCCGCGCCGTCGCAGGAGACTTCATTTCCCCACCACCCTGTCATTCCCATTTACGTGGTCCATCCATGCCAGCTTGTGTGGCTTGTGTCTTGTGTGTCAATGACCTTGACTGTTATTCAGACTGGCCCTGCTTTGTCATTCTGGTAGACCATGTTTCAGTTGGGGTCGCTGGTGTGGCCCATCCCTTTGGGTTGCTAGCTTGACCCTCTTTCCCTAAGGAAACCCCACTGCACTCTGATTTCCATCTCTAGACTGTAATAAAATGTTTGTTTTCACTTGAACCGGGTCTGCTGGCATTTCTCCCTGGTTACCACATGCTGAGACCTTAAAGATTTGAGGGCCCCACGTGAGGACGGTCACACAGCAGAGGCCCAGCTTGCTCCTGAAGCAGCTGCTGTGACTGGCAGACAGGGAATGCCCACCTCTGGGAGGCCTAGCCCCTCAGGATTACATCTGACTAGGTCAGCACCCACCTCCCCCCACCCAAGGGTATTCCTTTTGATGAACTAAAAGCAAACCCTTCCCAAGGTCCCTCACCTGCACTTAAGGAGGAGGCCTATGACTAGAGGTGGGATCATGGGCCATGTGAGGATCCCTTCACCACCACCCTCATTCTCCCTCAAGGCCTTTAAGCAGGGCTCCCAGCACTCCCTGCCTTTCCAGGCTCTAGGTTGTGGGTCTCCTCCCCTCAATTTGGGCAGCCCACTCTCTTCCTCCCAGGCACTTAAACCTCAGCCTGGAGAGGACCTTTGTTCCCCAGGAGCCTCACTTCCCTCAGGAACCAGCTCTGCCAGCCTGTGGTGGACCTACATCCCTCTTTGCATTCATTGCACCACTGACCCCATGTGGAAAAAGGGCACCTTTATTTGAACAGAACAAGCATGCCAGCTGAGGGCAGAAGCTTCCGCTCTGCCCAGAGGTGTTGGCTGGGTCCTGGCCCTCAGCAGAATTCACAGCAGTCCAGAAGGCGCGGCTCCACGCCCTTCACAGCTTTATCGAGCTTCATACATTCAGCCTGCACAGGGCAAGAGAGCTGCGCCGGCCTCAGGCACCCACCGGGCCCTAGATGGACGAGCCCCAGAAGCCAGGCACAGCTCCTGGGAGTAGACACTCAACCCCTAGCAGCAGCATGTGGCTCTGAGAGGTACTGGACTAGTCTGATCGGTCCCAGGGCACAGCCTCTGTCCACCCCCACCAGCCTTGGGTTATTGAAGTCTTTAAGCCATAACACCTCACTCCGAAAATCCAGATTTGGCCAGGAAACCCAGGGCACGGCGAGGGTGGGGAGGGCTCCTTCGGGCCCCAGTGAGTCAAGCTGAGGAGCTCAACTCATGCCTTCAAGTCACTCAGCTGGAACCTGGCCTCCTCTGATATGCCGAACTGTTCCAGGGGGTCCTGTGTGGTGGAAGGGTAGCATGAGCCCTGACCAAGGAGCAACCCCCCACTTCCCGTGCCCTGTACACACCTTGCCAGTCATCTTCTGGATTTCATTCCTGTAGAAGATGACGCTTCTGCGCATGAACTCGTAGCTGGGGAAGGAAGTGGCCTGTGCTCATAGGGCCTGGCTCTGCCCCTGCCCCAGGCCAGCCCAGAGCCCACACCCTACACCCCACCTGGCTTGACGCAGAGCCCCCATCCACTCCTGACACTGCTCCTCACTGCAGCACTCAAAGTGATACTTCCTCTCCGGATCCTCGATGAAGCCTGCAGAGGAAGGGGCCCTGGTTTCTCCCTGCTCACTCTCACCTCCACCAACCTTGGCCACAGGTGTTAGCTTCCTGTTGCCACTGTCCACAACTGTCTCCTCCTCCAGCCCCACCTTGGGGCTGTTGCTTCTCACTAGCTGTGGATTGAATTGTATCCCCCAAAAGGGTGTGTTCAAAACCTAGCTTCTGAAACCTAAGAGTAAGGCCTATATGGATACTGGTAGATACAGGTGTAAAGGTAAGGTGCGGTCACACTGGCGTGGGGAGGACTCCTAACAGCAGAATTGGTGTACTTATAAAAAGGAAGAACTTGGGCATAGACGAGCAGGGAAAAGGCCACAGGACTATGGAGGCAGGGCAAAGGAGATGCCTCTACAAGCCGAGAAACGCTAAAGATTGCCAAGGATCTCCAGAAACTAGAAGAGCGTGGCACAGATTCTCCCTCAGACGGACCAGTCCTGCTGACTCCCCGACCTCTAACTTCTGCCCTCCAGCACTGGGAGAAATAAATTTTTGCTGTTGAAGCACCACAGTGTGTGGCACCGAGTTAAGGCCATTACAGGAAACTAGAAGCTCCGCCTTCCTCTGCAGACTCGACCCTCTCAAGTGGAAGCACCCCAAGAGGACACTGCTCGCCAACCTGGAGCAAAAATCCTGATGGCCTTGGCGGTGGCAGTTAGGAAGTGGCTGGGACGAGTGCGCACAGCCTGCCCCACAAGGAAGAAAAGAAACCCAAGTCGGCCCGGGACGGCGGACTTTGTTTCTGGGGAGGGGCGGAGCAGAGCTGGGGTCACCTCCTGTCTAGTCCCCGAATCCCGCACTCACTGATGGAGAAGCCGGTGGGCTCTTCATGGGTGACTCTGCAGTGCTCCAGCAGCAGGGCTCCGACGGGCTGGGAGGCAGACGGGCCGGATGGGCGGGCCTCCCCGAGACCCTAGCCCCCCGACCGCAGCCCGGGGCCCGCCTCCCTGCCGCCCTACCTCAGCCTCGTCGGTCCGGAAGTAGAAGAGAAAATTGACCACCAGCTTCACCAGCCTCCGCTTCACCACTGTGGACACAGGGCAGGCTCACGCAGGTTCGGCGACCGCCCACACCGCTCCGACCCGCAGCCCCACCCGCCCAGTCCCCAGCCCACAGCCCCTGCCCCGCTCACCGCTGCCCTTCTTGGGGCCCCGCATGCCCAGCTCGGCCGCCAAGTCGGCCGGCTGCCGGGACAACGCCTGGAGCTCCTTCTCGTTGTAGCGCATGGCGCCCCAAGCCCCAGAACGCGGAGGGCGGACAGCGACCTCTCGGCCACCGTCCCCGCACACCAAAAAAGTTCCACGGCGTTTTCCCGGAAGCGCTCTCGAAGCTATTGCGCCTGCGCGGTCCTCGCCCCCCCTCCCCCATCCTGTCAATCACCAGCCAGGGGCACAGGGGCAGAGTAGAGCAAGGGTTCGTGGGGCGTACGGGATAGCGAGCGAGACCAATGGTCATTGTATGCAATGAGTTGGGCCCGGGGTGGAAACAAAGCGCCCCTACGAGTGATGGCGCCCTTTACTGAGACAGGAACAGGTGGAGAAGGGGAGTCGCAGCCTTCCCTCCCGCAAGCGCTGTTCTCGGGCGCGTTAAACCGACCAAGATGTTGTTTGGAGAGCCTGGTGGATTTGTGTACTTGGGTCGTCCTACCCGCATTTTTCAGTCTCACCCCCTCCCTCGCGCCTCAAGTGTCTTGCCCCCGCCTCTGGGCGGACCGAACATGCGCACATGGGAGGTCCCGCCCCGTTCACCTCCGGAAGTACTTCCTTAGCCGGCAGCGCACGCGCGCTGGCTGTAGTCGTAGTGGCGGTGGTGGCTGAAAAGGCGACTGAATCGCGGCCTCGGTTGCAGGTAAGGAGAGAAGCGAGAGCGGCGATCCTAGATCCGGGAGTTCCTTGGAGGGGAGCGAAGGTGGGCGAGGGGCGTCTGCGACGCGGGCTGAGGACGGACTGCTGCGTCGCTCACTACTGAGGAATGTGGGGCCTGTGTCCCCGGCGTCCACCCCAGCCCCATTCGCTTGAAACTTTCCAGTGACCCGCTGAGATCGAGTGGGGGTCGCAGCTCACATGGCGCCTTCCGGTTAACCGAGGACCTCTGTGAGCACTGACTTGCGTCCGTTAGTTGACTGGCTTGGTGGTCCGGAAGTCACACGATTCCGCTGAGCTTCAGTTTCTATACCTGGAATGGGAGCAACAGTAGTTACCGGTTCCAGATCAACTGAATAATAATTAATGTCCTGGGGACAGAGAGCCCAGTACCGCGCCGAAGGCCACCAGAGCCCGTTAGCTGGCCGCCTTTCGCCAGCAAAGCCCAGAGGTTATTAAATGACTTGCCCATGGGTCACTCTGATACCTGGACCGCTCTTTCCTGTACCCTTTGGCAACGCAGAACGAGCGAGAGAAGCTACTGATAATGCCAGTTTTAAGGAGATAAAAAGATAAAAAAAAATTTTTCCCCGTAAAAAGCTGTCACTCATCCCTGCTCCCTCCTTGGCCCCATAGGCCGTTTCTGCCCAGTGCTTAGAGCCGGTCCTTTGTAAATAGCGATTCTTTCAGGATGTGCAGCTTTTAGACCGGCTTGCCGAGTTCCTGCTGTGATTGAGAGGTCTTATTTCTGCCTCCCACCCACCCACTCCAGCTTTTTCCTCCCTACTGGATATGCTATGTCGTGAGCATTAGTCAAATCATTAGTTATGCTTTCTGAGACTGAAAATAAGATTCCCTGTTAAGGCAAGTAGCATGTTAATCCTCGCTGCTTTTCCTGTACTATTCTTTTTTCTCCTCAAAGCTAATTTTGTTTGCTAGCTGTTAATTTCCTCAAAGCTCCAGCACCTCACACAGCGATAGGTTGTATTTTTCCACAGGATTTAAACTAATCGGTACTTTTTTTTTTTCTTTCCCCCATGGAAACATTCCTCTCAGAC
Organism: Macrotus californicus; assembly: GCA_007922815.1. Lineage (NCBI taxonomy): Eukaryota > Metazoa > Chordata > Mammalia > Chiroptera > Phyllostomidae > Macrotus > Macrotus californicus. The sequence goes on along the minus strand of VMDR010000651.1, from coordinate 104,235 downwards.
GCTGGCATTCTCCTGCTCCACTTTGTTCTGGTTGCTTACAGTGAAGCAGTTGTCCTAGAACTTTATGTTAGTGCTCTCCTAAGTTGGCTCCTGTTTTGTTTTGTTTCTTTTTAAGATTTCATTTATTTAATTTTAGAGAGGGAAACATCAATGTGTGGTTGCCTCTTGTGCGCCCCCTACTGAGGTCCTGCCCTGCAGCCCAGGTCTGTGCCCTGACTGGGAATTGAACCTGTAACCCTTTGGTTGGCAGGCTGGCACTTGATCCCCTGAGCCACACCAGCCAGGGCTGGCTTCCATTCTCAATCTAAGGATTTCCTCCTCTTCCTTCTCTAAGCGCATATCCTGGTAGTTTTTGAAGAAGTTAATTAATTCAAGATTGATTGATTTTGAGTCCTTGGTTATTTGAAAATAGTTCTGTTTACCCTCACAGTTTGGGTATAAAATTAAAATTCTGGGTTGAAAATCGACATTGAGATGTGAGAGTGTTGCTGTTCTGAAGGGTCTGGCCGCATTCTGCTTTCTGACCTTTTCCTTTTTTCTGTGTAGTAGAAACAGGGTTTTCCTCAATGGTGTAGTTTCATGAGCCATTAATGGAAGGTCTGTTTGTTTCTGTAGGAAGAATTAGACCCTTTCAGGCCCCGGACATTTCCTGTTCTTTGCTAATGTTTATCTCTGTGTTTTCTTTTCTGTGGAATTTCATCTAGGTTCTTGCTCTGCTTCTACTTGTTTATTTTTTGTTCTCCTTTGTGAGAGATTGCTTTGACTTTTGTTGATTTATTTTAAAGATTTTTTTTTTAGATTTATTTCATTTTTTAAAGGTTTTATTTATTTGTCTTTAGAGAGAGGGGGAGGGAGGGAGAGAGGGAAACATCACTGTGTGGTTGCCTCTCACACACTCCCCACTGGGGACCTGGCCCACAGCCCAGGCATGTGCATTGACTGGGAATCAAACCGGCGACCCTTTGGTTTGCAAGCTGGCACTCAATCCACTGAGCCACACCAGCCAGGGCTCTATTTATTTTTAGAGAGAGAGGAAGGGAGGGAGAGAGATACATTGATTGGTTGCCTCTCAGACGCCCTCAACTGGGGACCTGGCCTGTAACCCAGGCATGTGCTCTTACCGGGAATCAAACCAGCAACCTTAAGGTTCTCAGGTCAACAGTCAATCCACTGAACCACACTAGCCAGGACTCTTTGACTAACAAAAAGTGGTTTTTATTGATTGTCTTTTTTTTTTTAAGGATTTTATTTATTTATTTTTAGCGAGAAAGGAAGGGAGGGAGAAAGAGGAGAGAAACATCAGTGTGTGGTTGCCTCTCACACACCCCCTGCTAGAAACCTGGCCCACAACCCAGGGACGTGTCCTGACTGGGAATCCATCCAGCGAACCTTCGGTTTGCAGGCCGGCACTCAATCCACTGAACTACACCTGCCAGGGCTCTTGACTGATTTTTAAAGAGAGTGAGAGCCCTGACTTGGTATAGTTCAGTGGGTTGGATGTCATCCTGCAAACCAAAATGTTGCCAGTTCAATTCCTGATCAGGGCACATACCTGGGTTATGGGCCAGGTCCCTGTTGGGGTACATGAGAGGTGACCAATCAATGTTTCTAGCCCTCTCTTTCTCACTCCCTTCCCCTCTCTTTAAAAATAAATAAATAAATAAAATCTTTTTGAAGAGAGAGAGAAACATTGCTTTGTTGTTCCACTTATTGATGCATGCATTGGTTGATTCTTGTATGTGCCCTGACCGGTGAATGAGAACCCACAACCTTGGCATATGGGAACGTGCTCTACCAACTGAGTACCCGGCCAAGGCAGATTTCTTTGACTCCTACCACTAAGCATTTGTGTTCAGTTGTCTGCATCCTGTCTCTACTTTCCAAGGGTTCATTCACCAGGCTGCCTTCTGGCATCCTGTTCTAGTTTCTTTAAAAAAAAAAAAGATGGCCCTGGCTGGTATGGCTCAGTGGATGGAGCACTGGCCTGCGAACCAAAGGGCTGATGGTTCAATTCCCAGTCAGGGCATGTGCCTGGGTTGCAGGCCAGGTCTCCAACAAGAGGCACATGAGAGGCAACCGCACATTGATATTTCTCTCCCTCTCTTTCTCCCTCCCTTCCCCTCTCAAAAATAAATAAATAACATTTTTTTAAAAGATGTTATTTATTTATTTTTAGTATAATTCATTCATTCATAAGAGAGAAGGGAAGGGAGGGAGAGAAACATCAATCTGTTGTCTCTCACATGCACCTTGACTGGGAACTGAACCCACCACCCAGGCAGGTGTCCTGACTATCGGGCCTGGGACCTTTTTTGCTTTGCGGGACAATCCCCAACCAGTTGAGCCATGCTGGTCAGGGCTCCTGTTCTAGTTGCATTGGCACAGCACCTTCCCTGATGACTAAAGAGGATGTCGTTGTCTTCTGTTGAGGTTTCCATCGGCTTCCTTTCCCCTGGGGCATGCTGGGATTTTTGTGTCTATTATGTGAAGTTACCAGCGCTTTGTGTGAGAGCCATCCTTATTCTTGTGGGTCTCGCTGCTCAGTGGGCCTGACAAGGTGTTTTCTTCGGGGTGTGGAGGATCCTTCAGCTCTCAGTGTCTGAGAATACTTTTCCCTGGCGCTCTTTCCCCAGAAATGTCTCCTGAAGTCCCCCCGCAGGCTGGGGGCCTCCTGGCTGGGTCAGTAGGCAAGTTTTGGTGGACTCCCCTCTCTCCAACATGCCCTCACCCCCAGCCTCTCTTGTGCCTGCCTCTCTCACCTGAGAGGCCCCTCAATTCTAGTTCTTCTGAACATAAAACTGATTCCCCTGGGGAGCTGAGGGTACCTGGGCAGGGACCTTACTCACAGGTGTTGTTTGGGGTGGGGTTCTGCCAGGGGAGGGATGATGTGGGCTGTGAGTTACCAGCAGCTTGGTTTCTGACAGTTACTTATTTTCCCTCTTAATTTGGTGAGCAATTAAGTACCATATTTTGCTGTGTATAATGCACACCCATGTTTTTTGCCTTAACTTTCAGGGGAAAATCTTTCATTTTAATGTTTTACTTCCATTTTTTATTTATTTATATTTAGAAACAAAACCAATGATTGTATTCCAGAGTTTTGTTTTGCATATGGCTATTGTTATTACTTTCTAGAGTTACACTTTTAATGCATAAGCATAAGTAAAAGAATTAAAAACATTTACATAGATATGGAATTAGTACTTTCCATGTATAATGTGCATCCTTATTTTTCCCTCAAAAATTTGGGCAAAACAGTACACATTGTACACGGCAAAACACAGATACTTGCTTGGGTTTGGATTGCCCTGAGCCAATCAGGTTTCTCAGAGCAGGTATTTTTCTCAGCACCAGCTGGCCACTAGCAATTTAGGAGCTTACTCTGACCATTTCGGAAGGAACTGGGCTTGTTCCAGTCCCAGGAAGAATGCAGATTGGTCTCTTGGGGTTTTTTTGACGAGGCTTGGGGGTGGGGGTGGGGGTGGCAGGAGTGAGGGGTGAGAAATGAGGGTGAGTGTGTAGTCTTCTCCCTTGCCTACTCCTTCTCCCAGGCTTGAGTACCCCAGGCCCAGGGAGGTCCCAGTGACAGCTGCCACTTTCTCCGCTCACTGCCTCTCCCTTGGCTGCCAGCAGGTTTCTCCCCAGTCTGATAGAACCTCAAGGCCCTCACCATGGACTTCCAGCATCGTCCAGGGGGCAAGACTGGGAGTGGGGGTGTGGCCTCCTCTTCCGAGAGTAACCGTGACCGCAGGGAGCGCCTCCGGCAGTTGGCCCTTGAGACCATTGACATCAACAAGGTGAGTTGGGCCAGGAGGGTTCCCCACAGCCTACCTCTCACCCTGGAGCCACGTTCCAGGTGCTGGCACCTGTGCTCTGGAGCAGCTGCCTGGCTCTCTGGGCCTTGGGCTTCTCCTCATCTGTAAACGGGAACTTGACCTACAACGGCAGGTCTCCACTGCTCACCCAGGACTGTCTGCTGTTAGTGACCCCACATTTGAAGATTTTTTGGGTTTTTTTATACCTTGTAAGGCATTTTGGTTTTGTTTGTTTAATCTACTAGCAGCATGGAGAATCTCCAGTGGGGAGGGCCATGATGGTACCACGTGAACTGATGTCATTCCAGCCATTGGCAGTGAAGGACCGCTAGTAAATCAGTTCTCCCCTTGGGAACTGTGGGGTGTTGAGCAGCATCCCTGCTCCCCAGTGCCAGTAGTGCCCCCAATCATGAAGACCACAGATGTCCCCAGATTTCTCCCTGTGGCCCCTGGGGCAGAATGGCCCTGGTGAGAGCCGAGCAGTCAGTGTATGGTTCACCTTAGACTTTGAAACCTCCTGAGGTGTATGGGGCCCTTGCATGTGCCAGGCACACCCAAAGCTCCTCAGAGGCCTCACTTGTGATATCAGTTCTGTTACTGTCCCCATTATTCCAGATGAAGAAACAGGTGATGGCAGATGGGCGGTCATTGTCAAAGATGACAGTCCCTGGGCAGTCGATTTGGGATTTGAACCCTGTGAGTCTGTTCCATGCCTGCGGTCGGCAGCACTGCCCTGATGTCCCAGTTTATGCAAAGTCACTGTCCAGTGCATGGGACTTGTAGAGACATGGGTCCTCATGGCCTTTCCCTTAACCCACTTTCCGGTGCTCTGCCTTGTCCTGTGAAACTTGGAAGGCTGGGGGGGTTGTGGCCAGGTCCCTGCTTGGCCCAGGAGATGGGTGACCAGCAGTGCTCGTTGGGCCCTGCATCCTTCCAGGTCCAAAACTGTCTCCATGTGGAGCCAGGGACTCCCCAGAGACCCCTTCTGCTCAGAGTGGGGTCCAGGGACCAGCAGTGTTACCCCCCACCCTAGGAGCTTGTTGCAGGTACAAAGTCAGCCCCCACCTCTGCCAGATGGACTCAGGTGGTCCTGCAGCACTGCCCTAACAGGCGCCTGCTGAACCAGCTTCAGGCTTCTCATCCTGAGTCCCAGAACATCTGCCCCAGAGGACAGCAGCCACCCCTCAACAGCCAGGGAAGAGCCCTGCTTCTCAAGCACTGTTCCCATCAGGCAGGGCCACATGGTTCCATCTTCCTTGCTCTAAAGGACTGCCTCTTTTCCAGGACCCTTATTTCATGAAGAACCATCTGGGTTCGTATGAATGCAAGCTGTGCCTGACGCTCCACAACAATGAGGTGCGTTCTCGGTGTCTGTTCTTTGCATGTCCCCCTCCCTGTCCCTGTGGACAACCTCTCTGGCAAGATGCGCTGCTCCCCCCCTTATCCTCCAGGCTCTTGTCTTGTTAACCTGAACTGTCATTCAGAACGTGGCCAAGGGCGAAGGTGCTCTGATAGGGGCCTGCCACTCACTCCTGACCACTCCTCCACTGAGTGCAACTTCAAATGCGTCTTTCTAGGAGGTCACTCCAAATAAAGGCTGAGCCCCTCTGTCCCCAGCCTTCATCCTGCATGCCCGGCTCCCCTGGAGGCCACCAGTGCTGTGGCTTTGCTGCTCGTCCATTTTTCTTTAATGCCATTGTCAGACAGATACACATCTGTGAGGTTGGGGCACAGCCCAGAGCATTTGACGTTGGGTTTTGAGGCCCAGTGGTGTGGCTCCAGTTCATTTCCTTTAACGACCGTGAGATCGTCCGTACGGAAGCCTGACAAGTGCTCACACTGGCCTCACCCTGCAGCAACGAACAGGTCCTGTTTGGCCTCTCCCAGTGCTGCTGAGCATCTGCTTCACTTTCACATTTGCTCACAGCCACAGACAGTGTGTCCTTGAACAGTCCGTATGTCAGGGTCCCTCACTCTGCACTGTGGACAGTGGGTCCTGCTCCCAGCAGGAAGGATGGAGACCAGGCCTGGCTGAGGGGCATCCAGTCCCCATCCCTGCTCACTTTGTCTTAAACTGTGTCCCTTCCACTCTAGGGCAGCTACCTCGCACACACCCAGGGGAAAAAGCACCAGACCAACTTGTGAGTATGTCACCCCCGCACTCAGCTCAAAGCCTCAGGTTCTGGGTCAGGAGCTGGCATGTCTCTGACATCTCTGTGAGCCGTGCCAGCTGATGATGCAGAGGTGGTCTGGGGCCAACCCAGCCTGTGATCAGGGCACTGAGCCCTGCCCCGTGTGGTGGGTGGTTGGATGGGTGCAGCTGTCTGGGTGTGAGGGGAGGAACAGGACATGCTCCTTACCCAGCAGGAGTGAGGGTTCTGTAAATGGAGAGAGGTGGGGGCTCCCTAGGAAGGGACGGGGGAAATGTGACAAAAAGAGAAAGTTGCCCGTGTCTGTGTCATCCATTTCCATTCATACCCAGGCCCCTCATCTGACCCCCACTCCCCAACTCCCTCACTTAGCAGAGGCTCTCCAAGGTCAATGCGGGGGCAGGGTGGCTCCCAGCACCTGGGCATGTGGCCTTGGGGGGGGTGGGGGGGGTGGGTGTGTGTGTGTGTGTGTGTGTGTGTGTGAGAGAGAGAGAGAGAGAGAGAGAGTGTGTGTGTGTGTGTGTGTGTGTGAGAGAGAGAGAGAGAGAGAGAGAGAGTGTGTGTGTGTGTGTGTGTGTGTGTGTGTGTGTGTGTGTGAAGGGGCTGCAGTGCTGTGTCCGTCCTGCCTGCAGGGCCCGGCGAGCAGCCAAGGAGGCCAAGGAGGCCCCTGCCCAGCCGGCGCCAGAGAAGGTCAAGGTAGAAGTAAAGAAGTTTGTGAAGATTGGCCGCCCAGGCTACAAAGGTAAGTCTGTCTGGAGGTAGGCTGGCCTGCAGCTGGCACGGGCAGGAGTGAACCTTCTGGCCAGAACCCCAGACCTGTTCCTGAGCCATATGCACACTGGCCTTCACCTGTCCATACCTCTCACTGCTCTGAGGGACCACTCACCCCCCCTGGGCCCCGCTTTCCCTATATGAACTTTCTCAAACATGACCATGTGGACACCATGTCCCCTGTGTACCCGTCAGGGTGTTGTGGGAGCTACTGATCCTTTGCATTCCTAGTGAAGATGAGTGACATGTGGGCAGAGCAGCAAGCCTGGTATGCCCTCTCCTGTGAGCTTGGGACTGGGTCCCGGCTCCTCTTAACCCGAAGAGAAAGTGGGGTGGGAGGCTACGGGTCTGTGTTACCTGACTCAGAAAGCCAGTGACATGACCCAGTTGGAACACAGGGGACTGTGCTCTAACAAAACTCGGCGGTGTCCTGTGTGTGACTGGCACTGCAGATAGGACGTAGTGTGCAGAGGCCCTTGGGCAGGCCTACTTAGGAACCAGGGCTACCACGGCAAATGGGGCCACCAAAGGCCTTTTGGATGTGATCGGCCGTCGATCTCTGTCATGAGTGTAGAGGGAGAAACTGGGAGGCTTGTGGGGGAGTTTGACATGCCTGGGAGCTGTGCAGAGAACAGCATGGAAGCCACAGTGCTCTAATGCAGGGGCGCCCCCTCCTGGAGGCAGGGGTATAGGCCTTGCTTGCCCCTCATACCCGTTGCCTCCTCTTCTCAGTTCCTGTTCAGTGCTGCCCCAGGCCCTGGGCCAGGGTAACAGAGCCATTCTCCTGCCACCACCTGTATGGTCTCAGACAGGTGGTACCTACAGCACAGAGCCCTTCCAGGCCTGTGGTGCCCTACAGCCAGGTGGCCTCCCTGGGGTTCTGAGGTTTGGGAGGGTGACAAGCTGGCCTGGACCTGACACCCTCCTGTGTTGCAGTGACCAAGCAGAGGGACACAGAGATGGGCCAGCAGAGCCTCCTCTTCCAGGTGAGATGAGGCCTGGGGCCCAGTCATGACGGGAGGGGCTCCTAGAAGGCAGTGCTGCCATTTAGCTGTGTCCCTGCAGATCGACTATCCTGAGATCGCTGATGGCATCATGCCACGTCACCGCTTCATGTCTGCCTATGAACAGAGGATTGAGCCCCCAGACCGCCGCTGGCAGTACCTGCTAATGGCCGCCGAGCCCTACGAGACCATTGCCTTCAAGGTAGCTTGCACAGTCCATTCTAGGAGTGCTCTTCCCAATGGGGCCTTGCTTCTGGGGTGGGAGAGGGCATCCTGAGGAGGTGTCCACTAAAAGCAGAGCCCCCGCATATCCAGCAGCGACATGCCTCTATGCCAGGCTAGTCGGGGATTCCTTGACTGTCCTGTGCCTGGGAAGATAGTGGTGAACAAAATAGCATATGCTGTGACTTCCTCGGGGTGATGGGGTCCCTAAGCAGCAGAGCTAGAATGGAAGCCATGTATGGTGCCCCCAAACCAAGCCCTATCCCATCACGGAGTCCTCCCCCACTGGGCCTGCTCTAACACTGAGGGGCAGTCCCTGCCTGCACCTGGGCCCTGGGGGTCCCTAAGGCCCATCTTTGTTCCCTCCCTCTCCCCTTTACAGGTGCCGAGCAGGGAGATTGACAAAGCCGAGGGCAAGTTTTGGACTCACTGGAACCGGGAAACCAAGCAGGTAAGTCACTCCAGGACTGGGCATTTCCAAGGCCTTTTGTCGGCTGCCCTGTCTCTCCACCCAAAGCCCCAAGGGGCTCCACTCAGATTTTCTGTTTCTTTCTAGTTCTTCCTTCAGTTCCACTTTAAGATGGAAAAGCCTCCTGCTCCACCAAGCCTGCCGGCTGGGCCTCCTGGAGTGAAGAGACCGCCACCCCCACTGATGAATGGTTTGCCTCCACGACCACCACTGCCTGAGTCTTTGCCTCCGCCTCCACCAGGAGGCCTGCCTCTGCCCCCCATGCCGCCCAGTGGGCCTACGCCCTCAGGGCCCCCAGGCCCTCCCCAGCTGCCCCCCCCAGCTCCTGGTGTCCACCCGCCAGCACCAGTGGTCCACCCACCAACATCCGGGGTCCACCCTCCAGCTCCCGGGGTCCATCCCCCAGCACCAGTGGTCCACCCACCCTCATCTGGGGTCCATCCCCCTGCTCCTGGGGTTCACCCTCCAGCCCCAGGAGTCCATCCTGCAGCTCCAGGCGTCCATCCTCCCCCATCTGCTGGAGTCCACCCCCAGGCCCCTGGGGTGCACCCACCAGCTGCTTCGGTCCACCCACAGGCCCCAGGGGTCCACCCCCCTGCCCCTGGGATACACCCCCAGCCTCCTGGGGTCCACCCCCCTCCTCCTGGAGTTCATCCTCCAGCTCCTGGGGTTCATCCCCAGCCTCCTGGGGTTCACCCCTCCAATCCCGGGGTCCACCCCCCGGCTCCCATGCCCCCAATGCTGAGGCCCCCGCTGCCTTCAGAGGGCCCTGGGAACATTCCACCCCCTCCCCCAGCCAACTAAAAAGCTGCCCCCTCTCCCTGCAAGTTTACTCCCATGTTTTCCTGTTTTTTCCCTGCAAGTTTGGTGTTTTTGTATGGGACTGTGCTGTGTTCCCAGAGCTCATTAAACAGCTGCCCCAGGCACCTGGTTGCACTGCTGTGTCTGTGGGTGGGCAGGGTGCTCTGGCACCCCCTCTACCATGTTTGGGAGTGGTTTGGGTCAGGCTTGGAGACACTGGCCCACCAGAACACTGGTAGGTGACCAAACATGCCAGCTGTGCCCTGGAGACTAGGGTGGATGGCAGACCCTGCCAGCCAGCCAGCCAGCCAGCCATGGGTCTGGGGTTCATCTTGTGGGAGGAGAGAAAGCAGAGGATGTTCTCTGTCCTTGGTGTCTTCAGGCCGAGATACCTGTGCTCCTGTGGCCTCTTGGTTCCCCAGGGGCAGAGTGAGTGAGCAGAAGACTCAGAGCCCCAGCTGCATCTGGAGACTACCTACCTGGTCCCATACGGATCCTAGGCATCCTCAGGGAGGGGTTCTCGCCCTCCGCTCTCCTCCAGGCCCAACTCCACAGCTGTTGATGTTTGGCCCATCTGTGCTGGTCACTCCCTGCTCACATTCCCTCTCCCGTCTCCAGAGGGAAAAACTCAAGGACAGTTGGACACATTGGTCACAGGCCATACTTTCTATCACTGGTGGGAAGGAGATAGGCAGCCAGGCTGGAACAGAAGGGGCTTTGAGAAGGCCCAGGCTTGCAGTGGGGCTCAGACACTGGCCCCCAAGGTCATGTCCTGGGAGGCGATAGGGCTTGTCTTCCAGCACAAACACCCTAGCTTGACTATATAAGCACGGTGGCCCAGCCCCTCGCAGTTCCCAGGATGTGGGCTGCACCTCTCTCTCGGCTGGTCCTCCTGCTTTGGGGGACCCTGCTGAGAACTGGAACCCCCAGAGAAGAAGCTTTACCTGGGGAGACCCCTGCAGCCACTAGGGGTCTCATCTTCCACCAAGACTGGGACTGGCCAGCACCCCAGGTCTGGCCTCCAAGCAGCCAGCAAGACTCCCTGTGCCTGGTGACGCTGGGTGGAAGTGGCAACGGCAGCAGCACCCCTCTGCGGGTGGTGGGAGCCCTAAGGGGCTATGAGCAGGCCTTCCTGGAGGCCCTGCATCAGGCCCACTGGGGGCCCCGTGACCTGGTCACCTTTGGGGTCTGCACCCCCAGCCATGAGCACACTGCCTTGCCCCCTCTACAGTGGCTTCAAGCGTGGCTGGGGGAGCCACGTGGGCAGCAGCTGGTGGTCCTGCACCTGGAGGAAGGTACGTGGGGGCTCATGGCTGAGACTGGGCAGGGCACCCAGCTGTGGTCCCCAGTCATCCCATTACATGATGGCCATGTTCCCAAGTAAGACCCCTGGCCTCCTGGAGAGGTTGAGGCCTGTGGCCCTGCTCCCTTGGGCTGGGGACCCTGCAGCCTGGGAGGTGTGTGCCCTTGTCTTTGCCATGTCTGGAGCTAGAAGTCCCCGGTGAATGCCCCACTCCCAGACCCCCCCCTCCTGCAGTGCCTGGGAAGGTTCCCACTCCGGGAAGGAGCCAGTGGGAGTGGGGCCAGCAATCCTAAATGTCCAGGGGAGAAGTGCCCCTCCCACATAACATGAAGCCTGGAGTAAGGGGCCTGTTCCTAGGGCCACTGACCTCAGATACACTGCAGGGCTGCCCAGGTGACACGTGGACCTCTAGCCAAGAGATCCCCAAACCCAGAGACCTCAAGATTTGGGGGATGACAGGCAGCAGCTCCACCAACCTGCCCTGTCAGTCCTCCCACCTCTGCCCTGGCAAGGTCCTGCACCTGGTGTTGAGGGGTGTCACACCGCTCCCACCAGTGGCCTATGGCTCCCAGGTGGCATGGAGCTCTCCCTCCCTGCAGAACAGGTTTGGGGAAGGGGTTCAGTCCTCAGGGCTCAGCTGTCCCCCTTTCCTGTTGTCCTGGTGGCAGTGACATGGGAGCCAACACCCTCGCTGAGGTTCCAGGAGCCTCCACCTGGAGAAAGCCCCCCAGAGCTGGCGTTGCTGGTGCTGTATCCCGGGCCTGGCCCAGAAGTCACTGTAACAGGGGCCGGGCTGCTGGGTGCCCAGGTACTAGGATTGTGTAGGGCACTCTCCCAGCCCCAGGAGCCCTCACCCATAGCAAGAGAGGGAGGAGGGGGGTTTTAACCATCTTGCTCCAGGGAAAGGCTCCAGGTGTTCCCGGTAGAACCTGGAAGGGGTGGTAAAGGGCAGTGGGCAGAGCAGAGGTGGCATGGCATCCTATGCCCCTGCCCAGCCAGGCTGAGCCCCTATTTCCTCAGAGTCTCTGCCTATCCCGGGACACCAGTTACCTGGCGCTGGCCGTCGACCATCCCGCGAGGGCTTGGCAGGGCCAGGGGCTCGTCCTAACCCTGCGGCACCGTGGAGACGGTAGGCCAGACCAAGAGGGAGTGGGCAGGGCCGGGTGCCCTGGGCCTCAGCTCCTGACTTAGCCCGGGGCCTTCCCCTCAGGTGCCTCCCTGAGCACCACCCAGCAGCAGGCGCTGCTGTTTGGCGCCGACCTCCGCAGCTTCACGAGGATGACCCCGGCCCTGCTCCTGTTGCCACGGTCCGGACCTACGCCCATGCCCGCTCAAGGTCGTCAGGATACTGTGCCCTTCCCCTCGCCCAGGTGCGTGCTGGCCCAGCCAGGAACGCGGGGAGGTGGGGACGGCTTAGCCTCGAGCCCACACCCGGACCCCCTCGCCTTCCAGTCCAACCCTGGAGCTTGAGGAGCCACTGCCCAGCGCTGACCCCTTCCTGGAGACGCTCACGCGCCTGGTACGCGCGCTGCGGGGTCCCCCAGCCCGGGCCTCTCAGCGGCACCTGGCCCTAGACCCTGCCGCGTTGGCCGGCTTCCCGCAGGGCCTGGTCAACCTGTCGGACCCCGCGGCACTGGAGCGCCTGCTTGACGGCGAGGAGCCCCTGTTGCTCCTATCACCTGCCTCTGCCACCGCCGGCGACCCCACGTCGCTGCAGGGTCCCGTGTCCTCGCCTTGGGCAGCGGACCTGGCGCGCCGCGTGGCCGCGGAACTGCAGGCAGCTGCCGCTGAGCTGCGTGGCCTCCCAGGGCTGCCGCCCGCCGCCCCACCACTGCTGGCGCGCCTGCTCGAGCTGTGCCCTGGGGACCCGGGCGACTCAGGCAGTCCCGGTGGCCCACTGCGCGCGCTGCTACTGCTAAAGGCGCTGCAGGGCCTGCGCACAGAGTGGCGTGGGCGGGAGTGGAGCGGGCCGGCACGGGCACAGCGCAGCGCCGGGGCCCGGGCCGCAGACGGGACGTGCGCGCTTCAAGAGCTGAGCGTGGACCTCCGTGCAGAGCGCTCCGTGCTCATCCCGGAGACGTACCAGGCCAACAACTGCCAGGGCTCGTGCGGCTGGCCGCAGTCCGACCGCAACCCGCACTACGGTAACCACGTGGTCCTGCTGCTCAAGATGCAGGCCCGCGGGGCTGCCCTGACGCGCCCGCCCTGCTGCGTGCCCACAGCCTACGCGGGCAAGCTGCTCATCACGCTGTCGGAGGAGCGCATTAGCGCGCACCACGTGCCCAACATGGTGGCAACCGAGTGCGGCTGCCGATAACCCTGCGCCGCGCCCCTGTCCATATTTATTCGAACCCCAAGTATCACCCCAATAAAGACCACAAGCACATGGCTGGGGTGTCCGTGCGTGTTTGGAGGCAGGCGGAGACCTCCTTCCGCCAGTTCTCTGGTGCAGAGGACTGGGTCATCCTGGTTGACACTGCCTACCCTCTTCACTACCCTACCCCCATCTGAAGCTCCCATCCCCATCATTCAGGCCCTGGCCCAGTTCGTGGTCGAGGTGCAAAGAAGCAGGCGATGTGGGGGCCGCAGCACTCGCTTTATTTTGCTAGAACCGAGGGCTTCCGAGAAGAGGTCCCTGGATTCTGCTGCAGGACCCAGACCCAGCTCAGTCCCGCCCCTTGCTGGTGCGGTGCTTCTGGGGGCCCAGAGGCGAGTCCTCCCTGTCGGGGCGCCGCGGGGAGGCCCAGGCCCGACTTTTTCTGTGCTCAGGGTCTCCAGAGTCCCACACCCAGGGCCGATGGCCCCCTTCGCGTGCCTTCCAGCTCCGCGATAGGGCTTCCCGGGCCTCCCTCATGGCGCGTGGCTTCTCCGGCTTTAGCTGCCTCTCCTTTCGTGGCCTCTCCTTCCGCGGCCTCTCCTTCCGCGGCCTCTCCTCCTTCTGCGACCTCTCCTCCTTCCGCGGCCTCTCCTCCTTCCGCAGCTTCTCCTTTCGTGGTGTTTCTTTCCACAGACTCTCCTTGGGACCTCCGTGGGCGAGGTGCGCGCGCTCCTCGCCAGCGGCCTCCCCAGGCTCCCCTTCTCCCTTTTCCGCAGCTTCCGTTCTCCTGGGAACCTCGGTCCTCTCTTCTGCCTCCACCTGGGGTGCAGAGGGTCCCGATGAGGGGACACAGGCCATGGACTTCAGCTGCAACGGGCAGAGTGCGGGTGGGAGGGTCAGCACAAACCTGCAGGCCCAGAGGCCCCTTTCTCTGGATGAGTGTTCAACCGCCCAGTCGTTGAAGGAAAAAACACTTACCGGGGGCGACGCTGGCTTCTTTGGTGGCAAGCTTGGCGGGACCCATGGCTCAGGGACAGGTGTGGGGACGTCTGCCTCCCCAACCACGATGTCTGGGAGGGGACAGGAGGGGTGCGAATCAGCCTGGACAAGAGGCCAACCACGCAGTCCACCCCAGCCCTCACCGCTAAAACTCCCTCTCCCCGGGGAAAGACGAGGGGAATGAGCGATTCTGTCGGGTACTTGGAGGCTGGACTGGGCTCCTCTGAACTCTTGGAAAGAGTTCGGGGTCCCCGCTGCTGCGGGCGCCCCTTCCCTCCAAATCTTCATTCCTTTTGCAAAACAGACAGGTCGTGTTTCTCCGCGGGCTGCAGGAGCACCCTGGTGCACGAGGAAGGCTCACACACCCCTGAATGGCTGGGGGGTGGGGGACTGGGCGGGGGCGGCTGAGCCCGCAGTCCATCCTGGGCCTGTAAGGGTGTAAAGTCCGGTGCACGGCGGGGTGGGGGGTATGTTCACGGGGGAGGGAGGTGCGCCGAGGTCCATGGTGGGAGGAGAGGAAGAAGGCACTAAAAGGCCATTCTGGGGAGAGGGGCGCAGGCCGGACCTTGGAGGTGCACGTTGGTACCTAAACAGGAGGTGAACAAGGTGGGGAGGAAGAGGAGGACCCCACACAAGATCCATGCTAGGGGCAAGGGGGCCTGCCCATGAGGGGGCGTAAAAGACCCCCGCCCGGGGGCCGCAGGCTCACCGCGACACAGCTGGAAGGCTGAGCCCAGCAGCGCCACCAGCGAGGCAAGCACCAGGCACTTGTTGAGCGTCAGGTCTCCCCACGGCAGCTCCTCGCTTAGGGCCGGAGGAGGTGGCGGTGGCTTCGGGGGCGGCGCAGCCTGTGCCTTCTTTCGCGCTGGGCTCCTCGGGGCTTTGGGAGCAAGTATGGGGCTGGGTGCTGCTCCAAGGGGTGGACCTGCACCCTAAACTCTGCTCAGCCCTGATTGGTTCTGCAGCCCTGGGCAAGAGAACTAAGGTTGGCAGCTTCACTGGGATCCTGAGAAGATTCTAGATCATTGGCTGAAACTTCGTAGCAGTAGCACCTTAGCTGGTGCCCTCGTGAATTAGCAGAGGCTCCCAGACCTCTCAGTTACCTCTGTGACACCACTCAGCCAGAAGCCCGCATGGAAACACCTGGTCTCTCCCTCACATCCCCTACCCCCCGGGTCCAAGGACCCAGCCCAGGACCTACTCCCTGTGTCAGTCCACGCCCACCCCCCACTTCACCCTGCCTCCTGCAAACCGACTTGCTCCTGCTTTCAGCCTCTCCTTGCTGAGTCCTGGGGCCGCTTTGGCCAGAGGCTCCTTTGCTGTCTTCTTGGGCCCGACATCCACTCCACCTGCAGGGCTCCCCTCGGCCTCTGGCTCCTGGGAATTCTGTGGGGAGTCATCAGTCACCTGGGGTGTTTCCTTCCTGTCTTTCCTCTGAGGGAGCCCAAGCCCTTCCCACCCTTCTTGGCCAGTGTATCCCTGACTCCAGGGAAGTCTTGGGCTGAAACTCAAGGGCCCCGGCTACTCACATGGGGCCAGCTGCTAGAGTCAGCCAGCCTGGGTGACACTGTTAGGTGGGAAAAGAGGAAGAATCAGGTCATGGGGGTCCCCAGGCTAATCCCACCCTCCTCTGGGCTCCGCTAGGCAAGGGGCAGGTGGTTGCTCCCACTTTACAGAATGGAAAGCAGACAAGCTCAGAAGCAGCCTCACCCAAAGGCATACAATCCTTCCCTGGCAGGCTGGGATTGGAACCCTGACCTACGTGGTTCAGCCCCTCTTTGGGATGCTCCCTACACACACCTGAGGAACCAATGGGCCCGAGATGGGAAACAGGAGCGGTTTAAGCCAATGTCAGAGTCCAAGTCCTGGTCTCTGTCCACGAGCTCCCTTGTTCAAACGAAGAATGGGGGCTTGGGCTTCATCCTGCCAGCACTCCCCCCAGGGTGTCTTGGGTATCTCAAGCCCTGTTCTCCCAGGGCCTGCCTGGGCAGGGATCAGCCAGTGCAGGGAGGTCCTCACCTGCTTGGCAACTGCCCAGGCCTCCATCTGGCTCCTCCAAGGCCATGGTTGTCATGGAGATGTCTGAGAAGCAGCAAGTCCAGACTTGAGCTGTGGGGGCAGGGGGAATGGGGAAGAGACATCTCGCATTTACTGAGCCCCTGCTGTAGGCCCAGGCCTGACCTGAGGGGTAGGCCTCTGAGTACAAGTATTATCCAGCCTCTGCCTTCCCCCAGCCCTTGAGCCTCCTTCACATGGCGAATTCAGATTCACTCAGGGCATGTTCTAGGCACCCTCCCTGAGTCCCCCAGGCCTGCCTTAGGCCCCTCCCCATCACCCAGCATCCCTGAGTACATAGCAGAGGCTGGCTGCTGCAGCCCAGAAAGGGCCAGGACCCACCCAAAGTCACAAAGAGATGAGCAAAGAGCCCAAACCAGAATCCTGGGCCCCAGGGTTGGCTCATGTTCTCTGAGACCAGGGACTATTTTTATCTGTTGCCCAAGGCCCATGGGACAGACCAGCATGTGGCCCATCCCCTTCTCAGGACTTCGTGCCGATGAGTTCCCCCTCTAGACCACCCTCACTGGCCATACCTGGCACCCAGTTCCCTCCTGGTCCCCTAAATCTAGGACCTCAAGTTCCAGCAGCCAGAACCAGCCTCGCTTTGGTCACAACAGGCAGGGAAAGGGTGAGGGGTCCCTGGGGGCCTCTCCATCCCAACACTGGGGTCCCTGTCTTCTCTCACTGCCTCTGCTCCCACAGGACAGAGGAAGAAACCGAGGCTGGGGACAGAGGCATTGGCCAGAGGTGGTGCAGAGCTCAAGATCAAACCCAAGTCTACCGGTTTCCCAAAGCCCTGCTTTTGGGGGTTCCCCGTGCCCCTAGCTGCCTGTATTAATGTGTCCCACCCCTAGGCAGAAAGGTGACCCTTCTCAGGGGCTGGAGCAAGGCAGTTGAGGAGCCCAGTAGGCTGGGGATGTACACCTCTAGGTGTGTAGGGGGCAGCCACAAAAGTTGGGGACCCCCATGGACTTCAGAGACACCCTCCCCAGGCCCCTGGGAACCCTCATCTCTGCACAGGCCTCCCCCTTTCCTACTTACTCCACAGCCGCCACGCTGGGCCTGGTGGACTGGATGTAGGGCGGCCCCAGGAAAGACAGCAACAGGTGGCCAGAGGCAGTGGAATGGGCCAATCAGCTCTGTGGCCAGAGCAGGAGGGGTAGGAAGGCTGGGCACAGCTGGGCCGTTCCCCCACCTACTTGCAAGAGGGTGAGGCATTGGCCGGGGAGTGACCCACCCCCACTTCAGCATAGAGTCACTGTAAGGTTGGCCACGTTGACCCTGGGAATGTGGCTTCTTATCTTTGAGCGTCAGGAAAAGGGGCTCCAGGGGAGAGAGCACCACAAAGGGTGTTCCCTTCGCCTTTGCTCATGGATTCTGTCAGCAAGCCTTTATGAAGTTCCAACTGTGTGCCACCCCATAGGTGGCATGACCTGGAGAGCCCAGGGACATCAGGGAGGGCTTCTTGGAGGCTGGCTCTGCCAGCTGGCCTGGGCAAGACACCAGCTCAGAAGCCTTAGTTTCCTCATGTGGAAAGTGAGGTCACTTACTCCAGGAGGGACAGTGAGGGCGAAATGAATTACTCCATATTAAATAGCCCCTGGATAACCGTAGGCTGTATCATGCCACCTAGTCACACGTGCACACCTTAGCTTAGTCCATCATCAAATATGCAACCACCCAGCCTAGCCCAGCCACATGGGAAATTATTTTGCCATTTTTTAAAAAGTAACAGCTTTGCCCTGGCTGGTGTGGCTCAGTGGATTGAGCACGGGCCTGTGAACCAAAGTGTCGTTGGTTTGATTCCCAATCAGGGTACATGCCTGGGTTGCAGGCCACGTCCCCAGTAGCGGATGCATGAGGCAACCACACACTGATGTTTCTTTCCCTCTCTTTCTCCCTTCCTTCCCCTCTCTCTAAAAATAAATAAATAAAATCTTTAAAAAAAAAGTAACAGCTTTATTGAGATATAATTCACGCATTATACAGTTTACTCTTTGAAAGTGTATAATGCAATGGTGTTTAGTACATTTGTACAGTTCTACCATCATCACCTCTATTTACAATAATTTCAGAACATTCCATCACCCCAGAAAGGGATCATTCCAAACCCTGTCCCCATTAGCAGTAGCTCTACAAACCCCCATCTCCCCCAGTCCCTGGCAACCACTAACCCACTTCCTGTTTCTGTGGATTTGCCTATTCTGGACGTTTCACATACATGGAATCATATACCGTGTGGCCTTTTGTGTCTGGCTATACATACATGTAAAGTATAAGCACAGATCTTAAAAATATATACAGAATTAAAGAAATAGTAAAGAAATTATTGGCCAGTGCTAGCTTGGAGGAAATTACAATGAAGCATATTTGCAAAAAGGTATTTGAAAATTATCCTGCATATGATTTAACTGAAAGAAAAGGTTTCATAAAGCAACTGTTACAATGCTAATTTCTTGAGCTGGAAGACAGAGACAGATGAGTTGTTCCATGAACTTACAGATCTGATTCATGCCTCTGAATGGCATGGCTCAGTTGCTTGAGTGTCATCCCATGGAGCCAAAGGTCATTGGTTCAATTCCCGCTCAGGGCACATGCCTGCGTTGTGGACTGGTCTCCAGTTTGGGCACATGGGAGAGGCAACAGATAGATGTTTCTCTCACACATTGATGTTTCTCTCCCTCTCTTTTTCCCTCCCTTCCCCTCTCTCTAAAAATAAATAAATAAAATCTTAAAAAATAAAAAAAAAGAACCCCAAAGATCTGATTTGTATCATTATACCAGCAGAGCATGTATTTCCTTTTCTAAGTCCTTGCAAGCATTGTGTTGGTAGAATTTACTGCTGACTTTTTCATCTTGAGTGTCACCTAAATTTAAGTTTGCCATTTTATTTTTTAATCCTCACCGGAGGACTTGCTTAGAGGAAAAGGGAGGGAGAGAGAGAAACCTCGACATGAGAGAGAAACACCAAACCCACAACCCAGGCCTGTGCCCTGAGTGGGAATCGAACCCAAGACCTTTCAGTTTACAACCAACCAACTGAACCACATGGGCCAGGGCTTGAGTTTGTGATTTTAAATTACGTATCTATGTAGTTTCCAATGAAAAATTTTGCATTGTAGTAATTGTTCCTTGTTTTTATGGTTGTATTTTGTACATTCTTGGTTTCTTTATGATCATAGATTCTTGAACTGTTGTATTTTTTAGTGCAGTTAAAATTAGCTTAAGATTGACTTTTAATCAAGTAGAGCAGAAGCTATTATAGCTGGCATTTATACATGAAGAGGCCAGTGCAGGATGAAGTATATAAAATATTTGGAATACACATCTGTCAGGTTAAAAACTCAGGGGCAGTGTGTTCCTATTAAGAATATTCAAGCTGCCCTGGTTGGTGCGGCTCAGTGGATTGAGTGCCGGCTTACAAACCGAAAGGTCACTGGTTCGATTCCCAGTCCAAGCACATGACTGGGTTGCAGACCCTGTCCCCAGGTAGGGGCATGAGAGAGGCAACAGGTTGATGTCTCTCCCTCTCTTTCTTCCTCCCTTCCCATCTCTCTAAAAATAAATAAACAAAATAAAATAAAGTATATACAAGCAGCTGGCTCTGGCTGGATAGCTCAGTTGGTTAGAACATCATCCCACTATACCATGTATATAGTGTATATATAGGAGGGAACCAATTAATGTTTCTCTCCCTCTCTTTGCTCCTCCCATCCCCTCTCTCTAAAGATAAATAAATAAAGCCTTAAAAACATAAAGACTGTATAGAAACAGCCCTGCCGGGGTAGCTCTGTTGGTTAGAGCATCACCTGATACACAGAGGTTGCGGGCTCGGTCTCTGGTCAGGGCACGTACAGGAAGCAATGAATGAATGCATGAGTACCAATCGGTGTTTCGCGCTCTCTCTCAAATTAAAAAAAAAAAAAAAAAGACTGTAGAAACAAAGACAGATGACAAGAAAGGCATGGGCCACGTGGGGCAAGAAGTAGGTGGCAGAGCAGTTACGTCAGGCTTAGCCTAGAAATCTTCGCTTTTCTCTATAAGGAAACTTCTGTAAAAACATTTGAAATATAGCAATGAAAAATGTAGAAAAATGTATTGAGGTTCATAAAAAATAAAATTGAAAAAAAAACAGCCACCAGTTTGAAATAGGCCCCGCTAATTCTGGCGCGTATCCTCTAGCCCTCGGCGTCTGAGTGTTTTTGCCGAGTTGTGGGGACGCTGTGGACACCTTATCACCTGTTGCAGATGTGTAAATGGATTTGTGGCCAAATCGTGGCGGTTTGAAGCCTTCCTCGGCCCTGCCTCTCTCCAGTCTGTTTGATGAATATTAAAACGGACCAGTCCTGGCCCTGAGCAGTGTGGCTCAGTTGGTTGGGTGTCATCCCACAAAGTGAAAGGTCATGGGTGGGATTCTCCATCAGGGCACATACTCGAGTTGTGGGTTCCTCCTGGGGCCAGGGCACGTGGAGAGGCAACCAATCGACGTTTCCCTCTCATATCAATGTCTCTCTCCCTCTCCTTCCCCTCTCTCTAAAAATAAATAAGTAAAAACTTAAAACTAGCCATATCTGTTTACTTCCCTTTTTCCTTGCTGCTTGCTGCCTGTTCCTGAGAATAATGTTAGGAGAAGGGGCAAGGCTTGAAAATAGCAATAACATGGTGAAAGTCGATCCAATTAATCCTTTTTTATCTTAGCTTTTTAGGATTTTATTATGAAAATTTCCAAGCATACAGAGAGACCGAGGGAGTTTTACAGTGAGGGTTCACAGACCCACCGCTCAGATGCTGCAGGGAACGCTCTGTTTCATTGGCTCTGTTCTGTCTCTGTCTGACTGTCCATGGCTTCATCAGCCCATCTCACTTTTAAAGTGACATTTCCAAGTCAGTCGCAGGCATGGAAACACTTCAGCGCGCACACCATGTGCTGGACATCAGTCAGAACCTGTGTGTGGCTTTCGTGCTTATGTGCAACTTACTTTTTTGTGCGAAGTTTACATTGATGTCTTCAAAAGCCTTAGTTGCACTGTCGGATGGGTTTTGTCACACACCAAATGTCACCCATCCAGTGACATACTTCCATCACCCCATGTATGAATCTCCTGTGGCTGCTGTAAGAAATCACCATGAATGTAGTGGCTTATAACAGCCATTATCATTTCGAAGTCCTGAGGTCAGGAATTCCACCCGGGAGCCTCACAGGCTAACCTACGTGTGGGCAGGGCTGGTCCTTCCAGAGGCTCCATGGGAGAACCATTTCCTGTTTATTCCAGCTTCTCCTGGCACCACATCCCTGGCTTGTGGCCCCTCCCTTCATCTTCACAACCAACAGAGCTGCCTCTTCCATCTCTGACTCAGAACCCCCTGCCATTCTCTTATGAGGACCTTTGATGACACAGGGCCCCTGGTAATCCAGAGTCATCCCCATCTCAGGGCCATGACTTAATCCTACCTGTAATGTCCCTCTGCCACATGAGGTGACACGTCCACAGGTCCCACAAATTAGAGGTAGATATCTTTGGGGGCTATTATTCCGTTTACTACAACCTGGGAATCATTTTTTAAAATCAGAGTGAGCTCCCTGGCCTCCTCCACCCGCCCACAAATCCAGATGCCTAACTCTGCCGCACTGATTTCAGCTGGACCACAGGCATGGACCCTCCATCCTGACATGCCCTTCCCAGGACCTCTGCTGTCACTTCCTAACAGCTCAGCTCTCACCACCTCCAGGAAGCCACCCCTGATTACAGACTTTCCTCTCCTGGCAGAGAGCACCCCCCACGGGTGGTCTGATTTTTCTCAGTTGCCAGCAAGGTCAGCCAGAGCCAGGCACCTGTGCCTACATTCACCCTTGTCTGCTGAGTCTGGTTCCCCCTCTCACAGACAGAAGAAAGAGAAAGTGACATTTGGGTGGGGACACTGGATAATTTCTGAGGACATCTGTGACTATCACAAGTGGGGGTGCTGCTGCCATTGAGTGGGTGGGGCCAGGAATGCTATTAACCCCTGCTGTGCCTGGGATGTCTTCACAGAGAGCGATTCGGACCCGATGTGGACAGTGGAAACTCATTTCTGCCTCAGCAACTAAGTGCTGCGTGCTCAGTAACCCAGATCCAACAGCAGGCAACTCTTCCAGTGCCAGACAAAATCTGGAAGGAGAGGCTTGTCTGGCTTCAGTGTTTACAGTCTTAGGGGTGGCAGGTATCTCTCTCTCCCCACCACTGCCGTACAGGGAGCAAAGCAGACAACCTACCGCAAGCTCCATCCTGGTCACTCCCTCCTCCCTGACAGCCGGCAGAGCGAGCTGTCCCAGAACCAGAGCGCACTGTCCCACAAAGGTGACATGATACTGCTCCTCACCTCCCTGCCTGGCCTGGGAGCCCTCAGACACCCCGAGCCCCTGCGGTGTCTTTCCCCGGCCTGCCCTCCCCTGACCCCACACAAGCCCCCTTTCCCTTCCACTGTTGCTTCTTGACAACCTTGCTTCCCATTTTTTTAAAACCAGGAGGCTACATTTCCCCCCTCTCCACCCACAACAGTCGCAAATTAAAGCTTACTTTGGCCAGAAACAGCACATGGCCTGCCCAGGAAGAAAGAACCCACCCTACTCCAAGTCCTGAGTCCTGGGCTCTGAGGTTTCTGCTGGTTCTCAGAGAATTGAAGAGGCCTGGGTTTTGCCTACATTTCATTCCCCAGAGTCTGGCCTGGAAGGTGAAGAGTTCTGGGAGACACCCCACTGGACCGGCCCTATGGGGGCTCCAGGGACACAGTCTCAGTCCCACTGTGCTGGGGGTCAGCT
Organism: Macrotus californicus; assembly: GCA_007922815.1. Lineage (NCBI taxonomy): Eukaryota > Metazoa > Chordata > Mammalia > Chiroptera > Phyllostomidae > Macrotus > Macrotus californicus. Next base: position 81,527 of record VMDR010000651.1, on the reverse strand, counting down.
GCAATCTCGGTCACTTTCTGGCCTCAGGCATGGGGTGTAAACACAGTGTGACCCAGTGACCACTGGCCAGCCATTGGCAGGTCCTCACTCTGGACCCTTGGCTCAGAGTCACCGGTCTGGGCACGACACCGGAGAATCATAAGAGGAAAAAGAAAACAGACTCCGAAACCCTGAGGCTCTTCCAGCCTCAACAAAAAAAAAGCCTAAATAACAACACCGACACGGACCCTACAAGTAACGAGGGCAGCCCTGGCTGGCGCAGCCTGGTGGGCTGAGCGCCGGTCGGCGAACTGAAAGGTCACCAGTGCACTCCCCCAGTCAGGGCGCACGCCTGGGTTGCGGGCCAGGTTCCCAGCTGGGGATGTGGGAGCGGAAACCAGATGAAGCTTCTCTTGCACATCAGTGTCTTTCTCCTTTCCTTCCTCTCTGCAAAAATAAATCAAATCTTAAAAAAAATAACAAGGATACTTAAGAAGCACCCTAGGGTGGTGGGAGTGAGCCCTCCCAATAAAAATGTGTGTCTCTGTGGAAAAGTTGAAAACGATTATGAAGTTAACTGAAAATTATTTGTTTTACGTTTTCCCTCTGAGCGCCAATCCTAGGCACCGTCATTGGATAGATGTTCTTTCCCTGGGAAAATTCTTTGGTTGGTCCAACCCTTATAATTGTTACAGCTTTATTTTTTTAGTTTTAATAATGTGTATTACTGTAAATTAGACACTTTTATTACTTATAAATGTTGTATAAGTAATACATACTGCATTCCACATAGGAATTCAGAGACACACAGGGACTAGACACATACTTTGCAGATCAAATTTCTTTTTTTTTTTTTAAAAAGACTTTATTTATTTATTTTTAGAGAGAGGAGGAGGGATGGAGAAAGAGGAGAGAAACATCAGTGTATGGTTGCCTCTTATGTAACCCCCGACTGGGGACCCAGCCTGCAACCCAGGCACATGTCCTGACTGGGAATAGAACCAGTGACCCTCAGGTTCACACGCTGACACTCAATCTACTGAGCCACACCAGCCAGGTCTTTTGCCGAATAAATATCTATGAGCTCTGGCGCTGGCCAGGTGGCTGAGCTGGTTAGAGCGCTGACCCAGTGCATCAAGATTGCAGTTCTATCCCAGTCAGGGGACATGTAAGGGGCAGCCAATGAAAGCATAAGCAGGTGGGACAAGTCGATGTTTTCTTCTCTCTCTCTCCCTCCCCTTTCTCTCTCAAAATCAATAAAATAAATAAATAAAAGATTTCTATCAGTTTTGTAATCATTCAAGGTCCCTTTGGGGAAAATTTGTGTTTCTAACCCAAATAGACACAGCAGAGTGGGAATAAAAAAGATAAAAGCGACTGGCAGAGATTGTTAAAAAGAAAAGAAAAGAAAAACAAAGAGGAGTTGCTTCAATCCCATGTAACTTTTTGAGCTTCTATTTGTGCCTACAACGTAAAACCGGGAAAAGCAGGACCTATAAGGAATGGTATCTTTGTGTGGTTAAGGGCAAAATGTAGTTCTTATGTGAAATGTGTTTCTGAATTTAACTGCCAGGAGTAATAGCTTTGCTTGGGGAAAACTTTAGTTCACACAGGAAATATCTAAGTTTATCTGCAAAGACTAATATTTTTAAGTCCAAATTTTAGACAAAATATTTTACTGAATTTGAATATTAACAATGAAAATTCTTTTTTTAATTGTAAGTTGTTTTAAAACGTGAGTCCAGAAAGCCATCATTATGACCCATTAGGAGATTATTACTGAAAATAATTTTGTCCTATTAGGGGTGGAGGCACTGGGACCCCTTCCCCCAACACCCGGGGACTTTGTCGCTCCGAGATGTCGGGGAGGGGATCCTGCTGGGGAAAGGAACACTAACGACGGTGTTGGGACCACGGCAGAGACTGGGCCACCCCGAAAACCCCAAAAAACAAACCCCACGCGAAGCCACCGCCCTCACTGTACCGCCAAGGCCCAGTAGTGGGGGCGGGGCGGGGCGGGTTCGTGCGCGCGCCGCGTTCTCGGCGCCAAGGCGGCCCTTCTTCCTCCGCGCGTCCGCAGAGGGACGCGAGAGGGAGGGGGCGGTACTCTTAAGATTTTAGCCCAATCAGACGTCGAGAGGGGCGTGCACGCCCTGTTCCTCGGAGGCCCCGCCCCTCGCGCGGCCGCGTTCCCGGCGGCGTAGGGGGCGTGGCGTGCTCGCGGCGCCTATAAAAGCGGGTGGCGGCGGAGACGCCATTTTGCGAACGGCGAGCAGCGGCGGCGGCCCGGTGAGGCGCAGCGGAGGTTTTCCTGGTTTCGGACCCCAGCGGCCGGATGGTGAAATCCTCCCTGCAGCGGATCCTCAACAGCCACTGCTTCGCCAGAGAGAAGGAGGGAAATAAACCCAGCGCCACCATCCACGCTAGCCACACCATGCCGCTCCTCAGCCTGCACAGCCGCGGCGGACGCAGCAGTGAGAGGTGAGCGCCCCGCCCCTGCCCGAAGCTTCGAGAAGCGCCGCCGCGCAGGCCCGCGGGGGCGGCTGCGCAGCGCCACGGAAGTCCCGGGAGCGCGAGAAACGCCCCTTTGTCGAGGCCACAATCGCGCGGGGGGGGGGCGGGTTCTCTGGGGTGGGGGCGGAGTGGGCAACGGGACCAGTCCGGAGTTTCGGGCCTGGCAGGCTATCGGGGGACGCAGGGCACCTGGTTGGGTTTGAGAGACAGGGGGTGGGGGGGAGGACTTCGGAAGTGGGTTGGCCCGAGGCCGAGTCGGGCCCGCGAGAGCCGTGATTCTGCACTTTGCGGGCGCGGCCCATTAACGTTGACCGCTAGGATCGTAGCGCTCGGCTGGTGGGAAACTCAATCAAGCGGGGTCCCCCTACCGGCGCGACCGCCCTCGTGACCTCCCATTTTTGGCCCCAAAGTGCGTCTGTGTTTGTGCGCCAGGGCCCCGAGGACGGGAGGAGCGTGGCTGCGCCACGTAGACGGCTTCCGGGGCTTTTCTCTGGGTGGCTGCAGTTCCGCTCCTCGCGCGCCTCGACCCCTGCCCTTTTTGCCGCCTCCTCCCGTTAGGGAAGTTTTGGTTGTACGTGGTTGTGTCCACTTCCGGGGTGGGGAGATCAGATATGGAGTGTGCTAGTTGGTAGTTGGCAAGATCTTAGACACCCCCGCCCATCACCACCGTTCGTGTTTCCATTAGTCTCGTGGGAAGGGATCCTTAGCCGCAGTGCACATGGGCTGGGGCTTGGGGGCGCCCCAGATGAGAGCCGTGCAAAATGGAGGCGACTTTGGGACTTGTTTACACTGCGCAGCAAATGGCTGCTGGCGCTCCGACTTCTCGATTGTGAAAATCTCCCCCAGGGCGCAGGGCAGCTTTGCTGAGATGACGCAATCGGAGTCCTGCGGGCGGGTGGTGCGGGAGGGGTGCCTTTCGAGGGCCTCACCCCGCAGTGCACCCTGCCCGGTGGGGGCCGATAACAGAAGGTTGCTGGCTTCTTAACGTGCCACAATTTCCGGATCTTCGCTACAGACTACAGAATGGAAAGGGGGAAGCTGAAGTGGTCTGAGTTAGAAGTGGGAAGTAAAACTTGACAGGAGGTAGGATTGGGTTGGTGAGACTTCGTTTTAAGGTAATTCAAGGGCAGAAGACTCACTAAGTGGGATTTGGGCTGCTTAACGAAGCACCACCCATGAAGGCCCGTCTAAGTAACCCCTTGTTTCTGACTGTCTGGGGTGGGGGGTGGTTGGAGTTTTGAGCTGTCCTAACGGTCTGCTCTTGATTTTGGTCCCTTGACCGGTATAACCATCAGCTTTGGGATGGGTAGTGCAGGGTCTCTCGTTTGGACTTCTGAGATGCCTTGGCCTTCAGCTCAGTGTGGCTGGAGCTCAGGGCCCTGTCAGAAGAATCCAGTGCCCCTAACCAACCTGTTTGCTTCCAGTTCCAGGGTCTCTCTCGACTGCTGTAGTAACCTGGGTCCAGGGCCTCAGTGGTGCTCCTGATGTCCCTCACCCACCCCTGAAGATCCCAGGTGGGCGAGGGAATAGTCAGAGGGATCACAATCTTTCAGCTAATTTATTTTACTCTGTAAGTATCTGGGTCGTTGGGCTCCCTGGACCTTGGGGAGGTGGGGTGGGGGGTACTGTCCCGACCTATTGGCCAGAACTGCAGTATCTGCTTCTCAGCAGTGGAGATTTCGTGTACCAGGAATTCTATGATCTTACTGAATTTTCATAATTGGAGGATCAGGGGGCCCATAAGTGCAGCCAAAGCTCTTACTGTACCATGAGCCACAAGTAGCTCTTGGCAAATTCCCATTTTTGTCCCAGCGTAGGGCCACTTCCCCTCAGAGGTCTCGGAAGCCCTGCATGCAGATGACATCACTGCAGGGGGCCAGGCAACTGGCTGATCAGTGCTTTTCTGGGTTTTCCAAATTGTGGTATGGAGGAGGAAGATCCCCAGCCTATGAGAGTCGGTTTCTAAGGTGCGGACTTGGCATTCTTCTCGCACAGGATAATAGGCTGAATGTAACAGAGGAACTAACGTCTAGTAACAAGACGAAAATTCTCAACGTCCAGACCAGGCTCGCAGATGCCAAACACATTAACTGGAGAGCAGTGTTGAGCAGCAGCTGCCTCTACATTGAAATCCCAGGCGGTGCTCTGCCGGAGGGGAGCAAAGACAGGTGAGGGCTGGCTCTCATCATTTTGGGGGTGAGGGTTCCCCTCTTGAGTAGTGGACTGGCATTTCTCAGGAAATTCCTACCCAGGGTACACTGGGCCGTGTCTGGGGACATCTGTGGTTGTCACAACTCAGGTGCTCTTGGCATTGAGGGGTGGGGTCAGGGATGCTGCTCAACCTCCCCCCAGTGCTCAGGATGAACCACTGGCCCCCGGAGAATGACCCAGCCCCAGTGTCCTTGGGTCTAGAACTGGAAGAGTGGTGCTCCCCATAAATCAGGCCCCTGAGAAAAGTGGGAAGTTCGGGCTGGGCCTTTAAAAGAAGTGCAAGAGGGCGGGCAGGTCCTGATGGTTGTTGTGCTTCAGCTTTGCAGTTGTTCTGGAGTTCGCTGAGGAGCAGCTGCATGTTGACCATGTCTTCATTTGCTTCCACAAGAACCGTGATGACAGAGGTAGGTGACCCATTTCCAGCTGCTCATGTGGGGATAAGGGGTGAGGGTACCCACTCCTCCGGTCCTAGGGTGAAGCTCTGTGGCCCAAGGTCCTGGTGTCAAATCTTGATGCTTCGCCATGCCGTTAATAGGACCCTGCCACACTCTCCCTGCTGGGCACCCGCGGTCTGGCCCCCCCCCCCCATTATTGCTGCAGCCTCTTGGAGGCGAACAGGCTCAGATGAGTTTCTCCCACAGCCGCTCTGCTCCGTACCTTCAGCTTTATGGGCTTTGAGATTGTGAGACCGGGGCATCCCCTTGTCCCCAAGAGACCCGACGCTTGCTTCATGGCATACACGTTTGAGAGAGAGTCTTCTGATGAGGATGAGTAGCAGCTGTGCCGCCTGCGCCCTTCACCTTTGCCACCACTGACAGATCATCACAGACCACAGCCCCTTTTGTGTCTTGCTTTGTGCGAGTGGTGTGACCAACCGCTGTGCTGGGGTGCAAATGCCAGGCTTACTCCCTTCTTCCGGGTTTGTCCGCATGTTGTAATTGTGCAAATAAACGCTCACTCTAAATTAGCGGTATACTTCTTGAAGTTTAATATTGTGTTTGTGATACTGAGGTATTTGCTTTAATTCTAAATAAAATTTATATTTTACTTTTTTATCGCTGGTTTAAGGTGATACAGATTATCCTTGTACTTCAAGCAGGAGTTTCTTATTTGAAGTTTTGGAAACAGTTTTAGATCTTGGAAAGATAGGTATTAATCCACCCTTCTATTGCTTTCAAAAATCTGAATAAAAGTGATTACATCTAGACCTGTGTGGGCTCAGTGGTGTTAACTTGGCTTGGAGGTTGGCAGCTGGCTGTACCTTGGGGGCAGAGTGGGCTGGGGTGGTTTGCAGGTAAGTCATGCAGGCTGAGCTGAGCGGTCCCCTCTGCTAGAAAAAACATTCCTGGAGTGGGAGACTAGGACTTCAGTCTCCCCTCTGGCCACAGCCAGGTTCTGTGGGACGAGCTGGGTGGCTCAGAATTCTGGGGCTCCACCCTGCCACTTCTAAATCACCTTCCTGCTGTCAGGGCAGACCCAAGGCAGCAACCTGCCTCACCTCAGCCACACCTTGGACCTCTGGGACCCACCCCATGCCTTGTGCCCTTCCCTGGGTGGCCTCATCTTTGCTGGAAACTCAGGCCCACTGGGATTTTCACAGGGCAGTGTGGATGTGTCTGGGCGTGCCACCTCCCTTCCCACTCCCAAAGGAAACGTGGGTACCCTGTGCATTTCAATTGCTCCTGGGCCAGGTCTTGCAATGCCATGCTGGGATAGGAGCATTTTTGGGGGGAGACTGATTTTGCAGTTGAAGCTGGGGTGAATAGGCAGTCACAAGGTGGTCCTGGCTGCAGCGCCACCTGCTGGCTGCACCTAGGAGCATTTCCCGAGACCTACATCCAGGCCTTGGTTGGAAAATAGGCTGCAAAGGAGGCATCTTGCACAGTTGAGGTGCTGGGGGTACTTGAGTATATTTAGGAGTGGACTGGAATATTTAGTTATGTGATGATGGAACCAGTTTTCAAAGGCTTGGGACAGAGCTGGACGTACTTTATGGGCAGGACAAGGTTACAGAGGGCATTGGGTTTAGGCACTGAAGGATGATTTGGAGTCTGAGGCAGAGATGTGGAGGGGCAGGTGTTTCCAGTGGAAGAAGTAATGGACAAGGCCTGGAAGCCAGAAAGGCAATGTGGCAGGAGGGATTGGCCAGAGTTTGCAGAGCTTTTGTAGGGGCTCCACTGTATTTTTTTTTTTTAAGAATTTTTTATTTTTAGAGGAGAAGGGAGGGAGAAAGAGAGAAACATCAATGTGTGGTTGCCTCTCGTGTGCCATTAAATGGGGACCTGGCCTGCAACCCAGGCATGTGCCCTGATGGGGAATCAAACCGGCGACCCTTTTGGTTCGCAGGCTGGCACTCAATCCACTGAGCCACACCAGCCAGGGCTCCACTGTATTCTGAGGGCAATAGGGAGTCATGAGAGAAAGTTGGAGCTGGAGGCGGACCTGGTCCTATCTGGGGGTTAGAAAGATTCCCCTCAGAAGTTCCCGTGGTAGGGGAGGGGGAGTGAGGGGGCGTGGCTGGAGACTCCTGGCAAGGGAAGGGGCACCCCTCGGTTCCTGTGTCCATTTTTCAGAGGCATAAACCAAGACCCAGTTCACTCCTTCAGGTCCCCTGATGAATCTTGCATACCAGCATATCATCCTGTGCTATCAATAAGCATCTATTGTGTGTTAAACCTGGCCCCTTTCCTCAGGGAACTCAGAGCTTGGTGGGCGAGGTGGACGAATGACAGGTAACAGATGATGAAATTCCTCCAGGCGGTGATAAGTGCTCTGGGGGTAGAGGGAGAGGAGTGCAAGGTGAAGAGCTGGAGGGCCCGGGAGGGGTGACTTTATTTAGAAGAGGTGAGATGGGAACAGTCCAGCAGAGGGAACAGCCTATGCACAGGCTGGGTGGCTGGACAGAATTTAATGTCACAGGAACAGCAAGGAAGCTACCGTGGGTGGAGAGAGTTGGGGCAAGGTGGCAGGGCATGGGGATCTTTGGGAAGTGAGTTCAGACTCCCCTGTGGTGAGCAGTGCTGGGTGGGGATTGCTGGGTGGGGATTGCTGGGTGGGCCCATCCCTTGGAGACTGGGAGACTGCAAGTAGCTCTTGACAAAGACGTTCACACTGGAGGGGTCACCGGCCATGCTCAGCACCAGGGGCTGCTCCTGGGCCAGGAACGCCTCCCCTGCTGGCCCTGGAAGGGGTGTCCACACTGTCTGCTCTCGTGGAGACAATAGCTATCAGACCCTGGCACCAGAAGGGTGCCTTGGCTTCTACTGGAAGGTGGGGTGAGGGGTTCCACACACATTGACAGGTATCCACACCTGGAAGAGGGGTTAGTGGCCTTGGCCTCAGAAAACCTCAGCTAACCCTGGCAATTAGCCCCCAGCCCTGGAAGGGGGTCATCTGCCTTCTTGGGGAGGCCTTGGCCTAAGTTCCCAACAAAGGAAGGGAGCAGGCACTGGAGGAAGGATGTCCACACCTGTGCACTCCACTAGCCATCTGGCCTTCTCTGGAAGGGGTGTCTACCTATTGTGGGGACACCGCCAGCAGTCCTAGCCGTGGAAGGAGTGCCTGCCTCTTGCAGAGGCCCTGGAACAGACATGTCTCTCCCGCAGCGTCAGTCCCACAGCAGCATCAGGGCGCGGCCCAGCGAGGTCCAGGTTCCCAGAGCAGTGCCTGCAGCGCAAGCAAATCAGGGCCACAGAGGGTTGCACACAGGCCAGCTGGGCTGCCAGGAGCCCAGGTGTGGTCAAGGGCACAGGGCCAAGAGGCAGCGGAGCAGGCAGCCCAGCTGAGGTTCACAGACACTCAGGGCTTCCGGTGGTCATGAGCAGACGAGGCCAAAGTTCGAAGGCAGCAGGCAGAAGGCCCTGGAGGCTAAACAGTCCCATGGCACCAGCAGGTTCTTTGGGCCCAGCTCCACCAGGAATGCTCCCCGGGCCTCCAGGTGCCCCAGGGCCACGTTCAGCTGTACCCTGTGGCACCAGACCACACAGCCCCTGGAGGCTGAAGTGCTCCTCAGGAGTGAGGCCTACAGTTCTAGAGCCTGAGGTGGGGCTCCTGGGCTCTGGGCTTGAACACCTGTGGGGCAGAGGGGGTCATTAGGGCCTGACTGAGGAGCACCCCCCGCAAACCAGCATAGCTGTTGACCTTGAAGCCTTCCTGCCTACCCCAACCTGCTCCTACTCTGGCTTTGGCGGGGGAAGCGCGGAGGCAGACCATGTGCTTCCAGAAGCAGGGGTTAAATGTTAATTTGGTTCTTATTCACCACAATGATTTTAAGAAAAACTGCAGTGGAGAGGATGGCATATTGAGGCTAAACTCCAGTCCACCAAAGGCGCAGGCATCGGGTGACGGTGTCAGTGCTGGGCTGTCTAGTGGAAACACATCGCAGGCCTGGTGTCATTTAAAAGTTCCCAGCAGCCACATTTTTTAAAAAGAGAAAAGAAAAAGGTGAAAGTAATTTTTGTAACACACTTTATTTAACCCAATATGCCCAAAATGGTGTCATTCAAGAGGGCATCAGTAAAAAATACTGAGCTACCTTACACAATCATTTTCTGACACTAAGTCTTTGAGATCAGGCGTCTGTGTGACATCAGCGCATATCTCAGCCGGGACCCACCCCATTTCACATGTGCAGAAGTCAGGCATGGCCAGCGGCTGCAGAACTGGACGACAAAGCTCTTGCTAGAAGGTCAAGAGAGCACCAGGTCTGGGGCCGACATTAGAATCATCTGAGGGGGTGTTTAAAAATTACAGGTGTTGTGTGCTCTGGAGGGGTCTGTATGCCAAAAGTAAAGTCCCCAGAGGCCTCTGAGACAGAGCCAGCATCGAGCTGTCCATGAAAGAGCTCAAAGCCAGCAACAACTTACTCCCTCCACACTCAAGTCTGCACCGTGGGCCCATAACACATTTCGCCAGTCAGGGAGGTTCACCTACCATGGGGATGTGCCTGATGCTTGATGATAATGGCTTATTAACAGGAACCTTTTTTATTTTTTAAAAAGATTTACTTATTTTTAGAGAGAGGGGAAGAGAAGGAGAAAGAGAGGGAGTGAAACCTCAATGTGTGGTTGCCTCCTACGTCCCCTACTGGGGACCTGGCCCGCAACCTTGGCATGTGCCCCGACTGGGAATCGAACCAGCGATCCTTTGGTTCGCAGGCCTGCACTAAGTCCACTGAGCCACAGCAGAAATCTTTAAAAAAATTTTTTAAATGCACTTATTTGTGCATTTATTGGTTGCTTTTTTTAAAAAAAGATTTTATTTACTTTTAGGAGAGGGAAGGGAGGGAGAGAGGGAGAGAAACATCAGTGTGTGAGAGACACATCGATCTGTTACCTCTCGCTTGCCACCCACCAGAGACCTGGCCCATAACCCAGGCATGTGCTCTGACTGGGAATTGAACTGGTGACCCTCTGGTTTGCAGGCCGGCTTTTAATCCACTGAATCACACAGCCAGGGCTTTTGTTATTATTATTTAAAGTGGCAGTTGTCAGCTGGCTGTGGCTGGTAAACTCAGTGGCTTTCAAGCCAGAACATACTGGGGAGTGAATTAAAATGCAGGTTCCTGGGCCCTGAGGGGCTGGGGGAGGGAGTTTTAACAAGACTCCCAGGTGATGGAGAAACGCCCTTCCAAAGCCTGACTGTGCTAATTTATATCACTTGCAAAATAAGCAATTAAGACCAAAGTGCAGGTGTGGGTTGTGCCTGAGACAGAAGGTTGGGAACCCTTCCAGGAGGAGGGACAGTGGTGGGGCTCACCTTGGCGACCAGGACGTGCCAGGCCACCCGCACCATTCAGCAGCAGAGGGTGTCCCCGCTCTCCACAGAGGCCGGACTGTCCAGGAGGTGGAAGCTGTGGCCCAGCGGCAGGGGCCTGGTGGCCCTCCAGGAGCCGGGCTTAGAGCCAGTCATGCGGACCGCAGAGGCCCTCCAGCTGCCAGGCCTCTGGTGCAGCATGCATGACCTGCAGGCGTTGCAGGCTGTGGAAGGACAGGCCCAGCTCAGCGTCCAATGAGCAGAAGGGCAGTTCTGCAGGGGGCCCGGCTGGCCCTGTCTTGTCATTGCCTGCCTGACTCTCTTATCCACGCTGCAGAATCCCAGAAGAGGCCTTCAAGGCAGCCCTGCTGGAGTAGGGTTGGGGCTGGCAGCCCTGTGGGTGGGCAGGGACTGGGCCCTGGTCAGGATCTTCTTGGGCAGGGGTGGGGGCAGGGGCTGTGGGTCAGTTGGGGAGGAAGGACTTGGGTGACAGAGAGCAGCAGGCCTTGGAAGGCAGGCGCAGGCCTCACCTGTAGGAGGAGGGCGGAAGAGAGGGTGAGGACACACTGAGTGTGAGGCCGTGGACACGCGACTCCGCCCCTCAGCCCCATGTCCCCATGTCCCCATGTCTGAAATGGAAATAATACTGACACCCAGCTACCCTTCCACCCTGTGAGGAACAGGCGCGGAGTGACAGTCAGGGGCAGAGAAATATCCAGCCCAGCACTAGGTGTCCCCACACCCTCGTTTTCCTGTGTGGCTCTGGGCAACTCACTGCACCTCTCTGAACTCCAGTTTTCTCATTTTTTACAAAAAAATGGTGAGCCCAGCACTTTTTTTTTTTTTAAACAGAGGTAGTAAAAAAGGTAATGTGATTGGGTTGCGCTGTCATTAGGCAGAGCATTCTTTGAATGGCGAGAGAGACCCCACCCTTCTGCTCTGGCCACCTCAGAGGGGCCTGGCAACCTGCTGCCCCCAGCCTGGGCCCCCGTCAGCGGCTCGCCCAGGTGGCTGTATGTGAGCTGAGTCAGCCAGGTGAGGGCTGTAGTCTGGGGGCTGCAGGGGGGTCTTGATGGGTAGCTGGGGGCTGCTCATGCTGCTGAGTAGGGGATGTCTGCGTGAGCAGGTGACAGCACCGGGTGAGTGGGCACAGACCGAGGCGAAAGCATGGCAGTCACACACCTTGGCCCTTTTGCCCAGCCTGGATCCTGCTATGCAGCCCTGGGGGAGTTTCTTGCCCTCTCTGGGCTCCTTTCTTCATCTGCCAGACAGGGATGTTGCCCATCAACATTTCAAGGTGGTGGGAAGGACCCTATAATTTTGTGGCGTGAACGGAATATCCAGCCACGAGGGCAAGCCATCTGGGTGAAAGCTGACGGCCAGCCACAATGTGCAGGGACCCGTACCTAGGCCTGGTTCCCAGAGCTCCTTTTCTATAAGCCAACAGCAGCCCCACCTCCAGCCCTGCCCCACACAGACTCCAAGTCACCCTGACCTAAAAAAGTTGCTGCTTCTGCTCTCCCCCTTCCCCAGCACTCCTCCAGGAGCCTCCTACCTTCAGGACAGGAGTAACCGCAGGGCAGGGGGCCTTGGCGACAAACTCCTGATAGGTGCACCGCCTGGCCTCCCAAGACCTGCCATGGCAGCAAACTGGAAATGCCCATGTGACAGCTAGACTGCAGGCCTGGCCGGGGTAGGGAACCCCTTCTGCCTCACTTCCCTGAACCAGCCTCTCACTCCCTCAAAGGCAGGAGCAGCACCGCAGGCAGAAGAAACAGCTTACATAAAGACTGGGAGGTGGGGCCCGGAAGTGCACAGTTCCAGGGCTGAGAGCAGGGTGCGGGCAGGTGGAAAAGACAGTTCAGGTCCCGAAGGTCACTCTAGGTGAGCAATAGTGGGTAGTCTAAGGAGATTGGAGGGAGCAAGATGTTTCATGACCCCCACATTTGGGGAGGGCAGAGGACCCCAGCAAAGACTGTTTAGGGAGAAACCCAACCAGGGCTCTTTCCTCTGCGGCTTTCATTTCCTGGAGAACCACTTCCCCTTCTGCAGGACCATCTGAGAGGCCTTCAGTGTGGGGGGAGGGGCACCCCCCATCCCATTCAAGCCAGCTCTGTACTGACTTGCTGTGTGACCTTTGGCAAATCCCTACCACTCTGTTCAATAAAGAAAAGGGTCTCCCACTCTCCCAACAGCCACATATGCTAGATTTTTCTTTGAGAAATTGATTCATCTGGGCTCCGGCAGTGGCGGGTGCTGTGGTGTGTTGGGTGCTGATTTGACAAGATCAAAGCTGTAGGAGAATCGTGAGGTTCAGAGAGATGGGAGGACCTTGGACTGACTGATGACATTTGTCGCGAAGATAAGCTGCCTTACGAGGGCATTGCAGTATGGCTGGATGAGCGTCCTGAACCTGAACGGGACAACGGGGGCACTGCAGGATCTGTTAAAGAATGAGAAACACCGTATTTTGCCCTGTACGATGTGCACATTTTTTTGCCCAAATTTTTGAGGGAAAAATAAGGATGCACATTATACATGGGTATAATGATTACATTCCATGGGTATAATAATCCCGTGTATAACACACACAAAAATGTGGGTGTGCGTTATACACGGCAAAAATACAGTAAAAGTGGACCAATTTGGCCTTACAGTGCCTCCATGAGAACATTCCCCTCCCAGGAAATGGACACTTGGCTCCTTCTTCATGGACAGATTGAAAAAAAAACATAGAGCCCGGTCCGGCATGGCTCGGTTGATTGAGCGCTGTCCTGTAAAGCAAGGAAGGGGTCACCGGTTGGATTCTAGATCAGAGCACACGCCGGGGTTGCGGGCCTGGTCCCTAGAGGAGGCGCATTCAAGAGGCGGCTGATGGATGTATCTCTCACACATTGATGTTTCTCTCCCTCTCCTTCTCCCTCCCTCCCCCTCTTTCTAAAAATAAATAAATACAATCTTTAAAAATAAAAAAAATACATAGGTAACAGGCCTGGCTGGTGTGGCTCAGTGGGTTGAGCATCGTTCCACAAACCGGAACGTCGCTGGTTTGATGCTGGATCAGGGCACGTGCTAGGGTTGTGGGTTTGGTCACCAGTCGGGGTGCGTGCAAGAGGCAACCGGTTGATGTATCTCTCTCAAACTGATGCTTCTCTCCTTCTCTGTCTCCCTCCCTTCCCCTCTCTGTAGAATTAATAAAAGAAAAAAAATCATGCATAGATATAAAATGCTTTCTTTCAGTCTCCTAATTCAAATCTTTTGGTGATAGATTAACACGCAAAAACGGACACCCACTTAGGCTGTGGCAGCAAAGTGCAGTGTGGGAATACTCACCAGGAAGAGAGACAGATCGAGACTCCTCAGAAATGCAGAATATTTGCCTCTTTGAGGGTGAAGTTCTTCATTTACTACCTCATGTTTAAAACATGTTTACTTAGACATCTGCCTTTCACTCTAGTTTTGCTTTACTGTCAGAGTTTAACCCTTCACAGCTACTTATATTTGTCTTTTGACGGAGGTGACCGGAGACGTGGAAGGAAAAGGCTGAGAAAGAGGAAGCCAGCACAGGAGACATCAGTTCTGTGCACCCGGCTCAGAGAAGCGGTCTGAGTGGGTGTGTGTGAAGCCTGCAGATGTAATGGGTGTTTAGAAGTCAATTCACTAACTGCTGGGATCTCTCTCTCCTTCTTTAAAGATTTTATTTATTTATCTTTAGAGAGAAGGGAGGGGAGGGAGAGAAATGTCACTGGTTGCCTCTCGCACACCCCAACCTGGTTCACAAGCCAGGCATGTGCCCTGACCAGGGATCCAACCCACGACCTTCCGTTTTGTAGGCTGGTGTTCGACCCACTGAGCCACCCCAGCCAGGGCTGGCTGTTGGGATTTCTAAGGTACCCCATAGTGTTTTCAGACTTTGGATACATTTATAAATTAAAGTGTATCTGACATGTCCCTCTGCTCTCCCTGTCACTTGTTTTGATGCCTCCGGAAAGGCTCTTTGGCTACATGGACCACGTTTTTATCTAGTGATGGGATTTATTTCAGACCTGGACACCCCAACGCCCTTTGGGATATAACTGAAAAACCATGGAGTCAGTATTCAGGTATACATTTGAATGAGAACTTGCACCTGCAAAAACGCATATATTTATCTCCTGGAATTATTTGCCTTCCTTAAGTGGTGTCTGTCTTGTTCTCTGTTCACGTGGTAGGTGTCTGTGGGAAGAGGCCCTGGCTTACGCTTCTATATCCATCATTTAAAAATGGAAAACACTGAATAATTGAAGTCTCTCCTCTCAAAAAAAAAAAAAAATGGAATCACCTGGCTTCCCTTCCCCCTACCCCAAGAATAAGACAGGACTGGGAAAATCCTGGATCTTGTACCGGTTTGGACCAGGGACTCAGCAAACCCTGTGGATGGGGAAACTGAGGCACAGGAGGCAATCATTTTGCCTGCCTTTGCTGCAGGAGGAATAGGGAAAATGAAGCCCCAAGCCCTGGGAGAGGAAGCCACCAGCTCCAGAGGCACAGTGGAGGGGCGCTGCCCCTCACTTCTCCTTTCGTCCCCACTGCCGGCTCCATCCATGGCCCACACCCCCACTTCCTGACTTCTTTGAAATCAAGCACGGAGCAGTGACCCCACAGCCTCTGACGTGTCCCTATTCTGCTTCTGTCTCCTGCAGGGCAGAAAAGAAACCTTTTGCTCGTTCTCAAATGGGGAAACTTGAGGCCCAGAGAGCAACCCTGGGGTGCCCTTGACCGTGGCTTCTGCTGACTGTTCTGAGTTGGTCCACCTCCTTCCAAAAAGAGTACAGGCTTTCAGAGGCCAGCGGGGTTTGAGCCCTGACACCAGACTCTGTGCCTCAGTTTCCCCATCTATCAGGTGGAGGTCATCGTGAGAATGAAGTACTTATCAGTATCACATCTAGCACTCAGGGCGGCCTGCCTTTTCCCAGAGCCCCTAGAGCCAGGAAAGGCGATGGTCCCCTCAGAGGAGGAAACCACCTCCAAGCCCTGGGGGAGGAAGCCACCAGCCCCTGAGGCACAGCGCAGAGTGGGGTGGGGGGCTGCACCCTTTTCTCCTTTCTTCCCCTTTGCTGGCTCTGTCCCCAGAGGAAACTCAGGGTAGGGGGTTCTCTGACGACCAGGATCCACCACCCCTCTCGGCACTTGCCTCTCCCTCTCTGGAGACTCTGGGAAAATGCCCTCCAGCCTCTGACTCTCAAGTTGCCCACCTGTAAAATGGGGTCATAGCAGGGTCCAAGCTCACAGTCACCATCAGCGTGACAGGATTTAGTGCAGGGGAACAGCACTGGAAACAGCATGGGTGCCCCTGAAGTGCAGCCTCTAACTTTTCACCGTTCACTCTCCCTCCATAAATACCCTGTGACTCAGAGTCAGCCTTGGGGCTGGAGCCCCTGGGGGACCCCAGCAGCCCCTTATCTCTCGTCCCTACTTTTTGCCCCCACTCCTCCCATACATTTTTTAAAATCAGAGGTTATTAAATTGGTTTCATTTTTATTTGATTCCATCCAAATACAGCAAGGAGACTGGTGGTGGGGGTCTTGGTTCATGTTGGGACAGGGGGCAGGCAGAGGGGGCTGGGAGGTTCCACTACGTGTGATGTTCTATAAATCCTAACACTGCTGAGAACAGACCCCTCTCCCTTCTTGACGATACTAAAGGCACTTGGATGTCCTTCTGAAAGACTCTCAGGGTTGTCATGGCAACCAAGGTCAGGCAAGTGCTAAGAGAAAAAACTAGTTGGTTCTGCCCGACTCATGTGGGTTATGAGGCTGCTGGGCACCCCCTCAACTCTCTCTCACAAGTGGGTTGGGACGGAGCCCCCACCCTGACCGGCCATGGCCAGTGGCCCGCCACTCCTCATGCCAGCCATGTGCACTCCATGGAGCAGGGCTGGGGCCTCTGCCCTTCCCAGCCACAGCCTAGGGGCAACAGCCAATGCCCCCTTTCGAGTTCTGTCTGAGTCTTTGCTCAAAACCTCCAGGGCTGACCTGGCTTTCTCTCTGGCTCATCTCAGATTTCTTGAGGGATCCAGGATTGAAGTCCACCATCAAGCCTGTCCACAGGCCCAGACCCTACATTTGTAGCAATGGGTTTTACAGGCCCATTTCCCAGAGTTCAGGCGATCCTCAGTCACCGACCAAGATTGTACAGCGGGATGGGAGCACAGCTGGCTTTCAGCCTTCCTCCAAGGTCCTTGGGAACACTGTCCTAACCTGGCTCGTGGCCAAGCCCCCTTCTGGCTGAAGTCAGGCCCTCCAGCGTCTCCTGTGCCCCTTCCCCACAACAAAGGTCCGGAGGTGGGAGAGAGTGGGGGCAAGAGCCAGGCTGTGGGAGGCAGGGTCATGGGCAGGCCCTGTCTGGTGCCTGAATACTTCTGCAGTACCTCAGCTCCTGCTTGCTTATCCCCAATGGTGGGGAACTCAGTCTCTGAAGAGCAATGGAGCAGTGACCTTGGAGAAACACTTTCTTAACCTGAGCTACAGTCTGCTTATGACTCTTGTCTTTGGACCTAGAGTTGCAGAGAGACCAAGGTGCCTCTGTCACCTTCTCTCAGCAAACCAGGTCCAGGTCTCTTGTAGCCTGAACCCCTGTCCCGGCCTGCTCTCCACTGCTGCCCTGTGGTGCATAAGACAGCCGCCCACACTCTCTGGTCTCATTCCCCAGGTGAACAGTGGGACATGGGCTGGCTCAGGGGCAGTGTAGACTCAGGATTGGTCACTAAGCTGGCTTGCTGGAGGACACCCCAAAGTTATGCTCCTGGGCCAGGGGCCAGGGTGGCTGCCCCTCCGGCATGGTGTAGGCTTGATAACCAAGTGGCATCTCTGAGGGTGGTGGAGGAACCTGGGGAAATGGCTTCTCCTAGTGGCTAGTGGGTGCTGGTGGGAGCGAGTCTGGGAGTGAGGGTGGGGCCAGCATGACAGGGACCACCTAGCATGCTGGGCGCCCTCTGGGTGAGCCTGACTAGTTTAACAAGACCTTAGCCCAGCCCCCAAGATACCCCCGAGCTGGCCAGCTGAGCAGGAGTATGGTATGTCCCAGGTGTGAGCTGGGTGTGTTCCAAAGGTGGGCTGCTTATCCCAGGTGTGAGTTGTGCTCTCACAAGGACCCCTTGTGCTCGTTGTGCTTTGGAACCTGGGGCACCTGTTTAGTGTTGCTGGGTGCCAGGTGTGTGTGTTCCACTTCAGAGCCATGCATCTGTGTCCTGGGTGTGAATACATGTGTGCTGGGTGTGAGGTGTGGGGTGTACAGGTGTGAGCAGTATGTAGGCATTAGTGCGTCCTTCAAGTGTTCCAGGGGCATCTCCCCCAGCGCGAGCCGTCAGGGGTCTCTGGGGGCAGCAGCCATGTGCCTCCAGGTGAAACTGTTAAGTGTGAGACCCTAGGGTCTCTGAGCCCCTCCCCCCACCCAAGTAGCTCAGTGACCACTCAGGGCCAGAGAGACAGGTGAAAACCTTAGAAAACGCTTGAGAAATTGCAGAAGACATGTACTGATGAAAAAAGTACTGTAATTTGGTCTCTACAAAAAAAAAGGGAAGTTCCGCCGGGAGTCAGCTTGCAGCTGCTCCCCTGGAAAATGCATAGGTGTCATCGGACAGGCCAGCGAGGGGCTGGTGGGGACAGGGACTGAATCTCCTGGCTTGGCCAGAAGCCCGCAGCCCCGGCCGGGCAGTTAGAAGTCGTCCCCGAGGCCCCTCAAATCATCTTCATGTTGAACTTGCGCGCGCTTCCCTGGCCGGCGCCCGCGGCCGGACCGTCCACCTTGCGGAAGGAATACTCCACGGAGAAGTTGCTCTTGTGCTGCCCGCGGCCCCGGCTCCACACGAAGAGCAGCAGGAAGCAGAAGAGGACGACGCCCAGGAAGGTGATGCAGCCCATGGCCGTGGACACCAGGATGGTGGTGAGGTCCAGTGGGAAGCGCGCGGCCGCCAGCGTCTCGTTGCGGCCCTCGCCCAGGGTCCGGTTGGTCGCCGGCTCGGGCTGCACGGTCAGCGTGGCGAAGTAGGTGTCGTTGCCGCCCGCGTTGCTGGCCACACACGTATAGGTGCCGCTGTCCTGCGGCCGCGCGTCCCGAATCTCCAGCGTACCCCCAGGCAGCACGCGCGCCCGGCCGGCGCTGGCGACGGTCACCGCGCGGTGCTGCGGCGTCACCCAAGCCACTGTGGGCGCCGGCTCGCCCTCCGCGCGGCACTGGAAGCGCACGTCCTCACCTGCGGTGGCCGTGACCTGCTGCAGCCGCCGCTCGCGAATCTTGGGCTTGCGGCACACGAAGTACTCGAAGAGCGCAGAGTCGGGGAGGTTGCGCAGCGCGTCTCCGCGAACCTCCGCAGGGGTGGCGCAGGCCGGCAGACGCCCGTCGAAGTTAAGGGTCTTGCGGCGCTGCACGATCCACAGCAGGCGACAATCGCAGGCCAGTGGGTTCCCATCCACGCGCAGGGTCTCCAGCGTGTTGACCGAGTGGAAGGTGCTCTCCTCCAGGGTAGACAGCAGGTTGTCGGAAAGGTTGAGCAGACGGATCTGACGCAGCCCCAGGAAGGCCTGAGGCTCCACGACGACCAGCAAGGCCCCGGCCAGGTGCAGCTCGCGCAGGCGGGTCAGACCGCGGAACGACCCGCGGGGCACTGTGCTGATGGGGTTATGCGACAGGTTGAGGCAGGTGAGGTGGGCCTGGTGGCGCAGCGCAGCGGCTGGCACGGCCGTGATATTGGTATAGGTGACCGACAGCGAGGTGAGGTTGAGGCCCTGCAGGCTGCCCGGTGCCACCTCCTCCAGTAGTGGCCAGTTGTCAATCTCCAGGTGCAGCAGGCCGGGGAGCCTACGGAAGTTCTGGTCCTCTAGGGCAGCGATGGCCAGGTGTCGAAGTCGCAGGGCGCCCAGGCCCCGCAGGTGGCCCAGAGATTCGCCCGACAGCGCCGTGAGGTTGCAACGCTCCAGGGTCAGCTCCTCAAGCGCCAACAGCCCCGCGAAGGCCCGGCGCGAGATGAACACTAGGTCGTTGTCGCCCACCTCCAGCCGGCGGAGGCTGCGCAGGTCTTGGAAAGTGTAGTCCAGGAGGATTACCAGCTTGTTCTCACTCAGGTCCAGCAGCGTGAGGTTGTCCAAGCGCGTGAAGACCCCGGGTGGGATGAGCTTGAGCAAGTTGCCGCGCAGGCGCAGGACGCGCAGGCGGGGCAGGTTGGCGAAGGCGCCGGGCTCCACGTGCGCGATCACGTTCTCGCTCAGGTCCAGCTCCTCCAGCAGCGGTAGAGCGGCCAGGTCGCCTGGGTTCAGGCAGCGGATGCGGTTACGGCTGAGCTCCAGCAGGCGGGTCTCGGCCGGGATACCGTCAGGCACAGCGGTCAGTCGGCGCCGGGGACAGGCCACTGTGCGAGTCTGCGCTGTGCACTCGCAGCGAGCTGGGCAACCCCCTGCCGGGGGCGGGGCCGCAGGCAGGAGCAGCAGCTGCAGGCTCAGGACGCATAGCCAGCAGGTCATGGTGCGGAGCCTAGGGAACCTGGGCCTAGGGCCCCGCCAACATCCTCATGGGCACCTGGGGGCAGGGGCATCGTTAGCACCTGAGTTCTGCCTCCTTGGCCCGCCCTAGTAGTGCTCACGTGAACCATTATCCACCGTGGCACCTGCAGTCCCACACCTGGGTTTCTACCCAAGAGGACTGAGCACACACAACCTCACAAAACTCTGTACACCCATGTCTACAGCAGCGGCATTCTATGAGGCAAAAAATGGCAACAACCCACGTGTTCATGTATGGATGAAAGGACAGACACAAGGTGGTCCACCTACACACCGGAATATTACTCGGCAGTGAAAAGGAGTGAAGCTCCGACACCTGCTACAACATGGATGGACCCTGAACACACGGTGCTCAGTGAGAGGAGCGGACACAAAAGGCCACACAGAGTGTGACTCCATGTATGTGACATGTCCAGAACAGGCACAAACAGAGACAGAAAGTGGGTTAGTGGTTGTCAGAGGCTGGGAAGGGACTGGGGAGTTTCTTTGGGGGTGATGGAATGTTCTGGAATATGATAGTGGTGACAGTTTCACAATCTTGTAAATATACTAAAACCACTGAACTGTGTACCTTAAATGGGTGAACTTTATGTTTTGTGAATTTTTCTCAATTTAAAAAAATTACGAAAGAAAGCATTTATCAAACTGGAGAAAAATCATGCAAATATAATGTAAAAAATTGTGGTGCCCCAAACCTCCCCATTTATTGAGTGCCTAGTGTGATGGAGAGCAGACTCTGAATCCACCAAAGAACGGGGGCCGTAGATCCTGCTCTCTGGGGGCTCGCACTGGTCAGGTGTGGATGCCAGTGGTCTATGAGCCTCCTCTCTTCCCCCAGAGTTCTTATCAGGTCCTCACCCATCCTGTCCTCCCTCTGTCACCCGTCTGTGCAAGGCCGACCACCACATGAAATCACAGCACATCTTAAAACCCTTTCCATGGTCTCTGCTCCCACTGGGTTGTAAACTCTCTAGGGCTGTCTCAGTCAGGGCCAGAACCGGGCCTGAGACACGGCGTCTGCTCCGGGAATGTCAATGCATTCGAGACACTCAGTACTTGTTAATGGAGACAACTGGACCAAAAATCTGTCACAGAATTTTAAGACCCATTAAAACAAAGTTTAATGGGGGGGGGATACCCCACAGGTAATGAGACCAGAGGCTGTGAAGGAGAGCAGCGCGACAGTCACAGTGACTGGGGCTGATGAAGGGGTGACTTCAAACCAGGAAAGGTGACATGCTAGCTGGACTCCACAGTGGACAGAACTGGGTCCTCTACAAAAACACATGCAAGTGCCAACCCTGGCACCTGGGCATGTGGCGGCCTCGTTTGGAAGTAGGGTCCTCGCAGATGTGGTAGCTGAGATGTGGTTACACTGGAGTAGGGTGGCCCTAAAGGGATGACTGGTGTCCTTATAACAAGAGGGGGGTCTGGGCACACGTATAGATACACACAGAGGGAATGGAGCCACGTGAAGACGGAGGCAGAAATTGGCGTGAGCAGGCAGGAAGAGAGCCTCCATGGCTGAGAATGTGGTCACACCGTGAGGAGCTCATTCGCATTCCCCAAGGAAGCCAGTGGGGAACAGGTAGGGAGGCTGCGGGGAAGGCGCAAGAGCTGGCAGGTTGTGCCCTCACACCACAATTGCCTTAACCCTAACCGGGGCATTGCAAGAAATATAATCCTCTGACGCTGTTTTCCAAGAGCATTCTCTCCCACGTTGTCGCCCTGGACAGCGCATGGCAAGGCTGTGACCAGCGGGGAGGGACGGGACAGCAAGAACGGATGGTTCCCTGTTCAGCAGCCCATCTCATGCCGACCTTAAACCTGCCCTTGGCTTTGAGGTCACTCACAGTTCCCTATTGTGCTGCTCCCTATGGTCAAGGGAAACTGACCCCTTGCCCAGGAATGGGGGACAGGACCTCAGCAGCCTGCTCTGGAGGAGTTGCACCTCCCTGGCTCTGTCTCCAGGAGGAAATAGCTGATATTTTTCAGACTCCCAAATACAGACTCCTTGTGGGGCAGAGCTGCCTGGCTTGTTCTTGCTACAGAAGAGAGCTCCACACCCCTGGAGTAACATTCCAGGCCTTCCCAGGGCCCACAGGCCCTGAACAACCTGCCCCCCCCTCCCCGCCCCCCGGACTCTGCTCCAGCCACACAGGCCTCCTCTCTGTTCCTCCAATGTGCCAGGCACAGTCCTGCCTCCGGACCCTTGCACAGGCTGTGCCCAAAACCTGGAACACTATCCCTGATGGCTCTCTCCCCGACTTTACTTGGGTTTCACCCCCCATTTCATTGGTTAATGTCTGTACTGATGTCCCCACCTTAGTCTTCCTGAAATGCCGTTGAAACTATCATTTAATGCCTCACCATCATCACCACCGCCACAGTGAATACTTCTACAGGTCCCGCTCTGTGCCAACCTGGGGCTCAGGGCTCCACCTGTATTGGCTCCTTTAATTCCCACAACAACCTCATGGGGTGCTGCTGTCACCCCTACTTTACAGATTGTAACACTGAAGCTCAAAGCTCAAACTTAAGCCACCAGCTCAGGTTCACACGATACATCAGAGGTGGCAGGGGAAGTCTCAAGAAAAAGTGGGCGGTAACACTCAGTAATTTTTTTTTTTTTTACAGAGCCAGAACAGGGTCCTGGTAGCTTATCCAGTTCTGTCTTTGCTGGACCAATTTTTATCACCTTCAGAGATACCATAATGCTGGTGCCCCTTATGCATCAATTTAGTCCATCAGTCACTCAACAAACAGGTGCCAGGTGCCACGCATTTTCCAGGTGCCGGGGGCACAGAGCACAGAAGACAAAGAAGTCAGCTTCTGGGAGACAATAGATGTCTGGCAGATATAAGACAGCCTCTCCTGGCGCAGGTGTGTAAGTGGAGAAAACTAAGTCCAGGAAAAGGGCGATGGTAGGCATCAAGGGATCGCAGTGATCTAATTCACTGAGAAAGGGATGTTCGCACAAAGACTTAGGGGAGAAAGGGAGCCGAGCAGATGGCAGCAGGAAGGGCAGTCCGCGGAGGGCACGGCAGGGGACAATGTGGTGAGGGTGGCCGTGCAGTTCGGGCACAGAGGCTGAGAGGTGGATGCTGCGGTCAGAGAGATGAAAAAGAACTTTTCAAAAATTTTAAGTTGGAAATAATTAAAAAAAAAACAGTCGCTGGAGAATGTGGATAAGGACAAAATCAGGAAGTACTCCGGTGATGAAAGGTCAGAAGAGCTAGGGCACGGCCACTGTGATACAGTCACAGAAAGGCTGGCAGGAGACCTCAGTTCTGACGGGCTGCTGTGTGACCTACAATGAAAAACACACCCTTTCTGGACCTAGCCTGTCAAAAGAAAAGAGAACCCTTGGGGCATTGGACTTCCAGCTCTATAATTACTCCCAGGTTGAGAGGACAGCTGGTTCATGGGGCAGGCGGGAGGCCACTCAAGCTGTGACCCAGTTTGTCAAGTCTAACCTCTCCTGCAGGCAAGGCCCTGTCATCTCCTCTGCGGGGCTTGGGGAGCACAGGGAGGGGACTGGCAGCTGGGCCAGAGCTTCTGATGCTCCCCCTTAAGGTTCCGGTTCCCCTGCCTCAGGAGAACGCCTGTTTCTTGGAGAAGGAACCACGGAGACTCGATTCCACCTGCAGGACCCACGTTCCCTCACTTTCCTGGACACTGGCCAGGCCTGAAAGTGGGACAGCATGTAGGAGGGTGGTCTTAGGTGGAGCGCTGCGAGGGGACCACAGCCAAGATGCCTGAGTGCCCCTCAGGCTCTGCCACTCTCAGATGATAAAGAGCAGGTCCCCCAGGCAAGCAAGGAGCCCCCCACCCAGGTCCTCTCCCTAGAGGGCTGAGTCTTACAGTGGAGCTACAAAGCCAGGTCTCCCAGTTCCCAGCGAGGGTGGGGGTCTAGGTTCCAGTCCTGCTTCTGCAGGGCTAAGTTTTTAGGGCCCTCCAGTGCCCCTCCATCCCCAGAGACCTGCCACCACTTGGGGCCTCTCCTGCTGTCCTCCCAGGACACCACTGTCCACTGACGACTCTTTGTTTTGTGTCTCAGCCACCACGTTCCCCCTGAGCTCCAAGTGTGGGACCCAGTCACATCCCTGATCTCTCCCCGGAGGCCCCCAGCATCCCAACCCCAACCCTGGCGGCAGGCAGGGTTGGTATCATTAACAGTCCTCTTTCACGCATCCAGCCAACCTGTCACCAGGTCTCTAGGTGCCCTGAGCTCCACCCCCATCTGCCTCTCCTGACTCCGCCAGACTGGCCCACCTGCCGGCACAGCCTCCAGCTCACAGCCCAGCCCTCAGCAGACATTCTGCCTTCTCTGCCTCAGCACTCCCCTCTGCAGAGCGGACCTGGGGGTGTGAGAGGGTCTCTCCCCTACTGCTCTGCTGACACAGACACCGGGTCACTCTCTGTGGACGGCTGTGTTGGGCACTGTGGGGTGTTGAGCAGCACCTCTGGCACCATCCCCTCAATGCCAGGGGCATCCTCAGTGCAGCAACCATGGATGTTCCCAAACATGGCCCAATGACCTTGGAGGCAGGATTGCCCCAGGTGAGACCCCTGCTGAAGAGGGGACCGGGCAGAGAGCAGGCATCTCCAGCAGGAAATAGGCTGATTGTCAGCCTGTGTTATAGACAGGGAAGGAGAGGCCCAGAGAGGGGAAGTGATTTGCCCTGGGCCACACAGCTGGTGAGAAGTAGATTCAAGACTCAAACCCGGAACTCCACACCTGGTACTCCAGGGCTCTCCCAGGGATGGCAGAGCCCTGTCCTGCATGGGACCCTGACTTCTGCTGGCTCTGAAGACCCAGGAGCCTGCCCTGTGCCAGTCGGGCAGAACCGTGAGGCCTCAGATCTGCCCTTGGTGGGGCAAGGCTCCCTCCTCCCAAGCCACAGAAAGCTTGGGGGTCAGCGAGCTTAAGGGGACATGGACGAGGGCAGAGAAGCCTCGGGGACTGGCCTGGGCCTGGGTTTCCTCCATTCCAGCCCTCAGGGGAAGGACTGGGTAGACAGACAGCATGTGTTTCAAGGGCAGAGACACGCTGCCATGCACGATGAGCCACAGTGGAGGCCATGGAACCTTTGGCAGGGCAGCTGTGGTCACTATGGGCAGGAGGCAGGGGCCTGTCTGGAGCAGGTGGGGGGCCAGCCCGCGCACAGACGCCCTGCTACCCAGTCGCATGCCGGGTCTCTCTGTCTCCTTCCGTGCAGGGCCCTGAGCGCAGTTGCATCCCAGACTTCATGGGGTACATTTTCCCCCCATTTCAGGTGTTCAAGTCAATGTTTTTAGTACAGTGATAGACATGTGCAACCATCACCGCTATCTAGTTCCAGAACATTCCATCACCCCCCAAAAGAAACCCACCCCCATTAACAGTCACTCTCCACCTTCCTCCCCCTGCCCCCCCCCCAACCACTATCCCACTTCCTGTCCCTGTGGATGTGCCTCTTCTGGACATGTCACATAAATGGAATCACATACCGTGTGGCTTTTTGTGCCTGGCTTCTTCTGGTGAGCAACGTGTCACATGGAAAAGCAGGCAAGAATCATGGAAACAAACATGAAGTAGCTGGTTTGGGGAGAGCGGGGGTCTGCCACGATCTGATGCTTTGACTAGCAGGTAGGGGGAGGCCGGTCTCAGCTGAGACCTGAGTGGGGGACAGAAATCCACCAGGCCAAAGTCTAAAACGTGGTGTTCCAGGTGGGGACAGCCACCAGGGCAATGGCCCCGAGATGGGAATCAGCTTGGTGCTCAGAGGAGCAGAGAGGCTGTGGCCAGGTGGCGTCTGAATTTGGGGGTGGGCGCTGGGGTGGGCAAGGCTGAAACTGCACAGAGCCTTACAGCCACAGTGCGGTGCTCAGACTCAGACTGAGAGCGGGCGGAGGCGCAGGGGGTTTTGAGCAAGAGCGTGATGTTTCTGAGTTGCAGCTTGAAATGGCCTGACCCTGTCCCCCTATGTCCCCAGAGCCCGGAAAGCCCGGGTCCTCCCTGGTCAGGGATGTTCTGAGAACGAGGACTGCATACTCCTCTTTCTGTCCCCACAATGCACAGAGACGGGTCTCCAGGGCCTGGAATATCCAACACATGGAGCAGGGAATCAGCGAGAGTCTGGAGTCGGACTCCTGGGTCCCCACCGGAGCCTGCCCCACTGCCTTGGGCAGAGACTTTCAATGCCCTGAGCCTCGGTTTCCTCCTCCGCAAAAGGGACTCCCATGACCATTAACCACCTTCCCAGGTGATGGGGGCTGGGGGCGAATGAGAAATCAGCTGAAATCAGGTGAAACCAGAATCCTTCCGGAAAACTCTCCGTTGGGCACCGGATGGGGTCAGGAGTCCTGGGCCCTGGACCCAAGTCCTAGGTCCTGTTCTGCTCTTGGTTAAGTCTTCACCACACATGCATTTGTTCACTCACTCATTCATTCATTCATTCACTCCACAAGCACTGAATGGGTGCCTGTTGTGTGCCAGGCGCCGTTCTAGTTCTAGTAGCAAACAGCTTTGAACAAAACAGACGACACCCCCACCACTCTGTCGATGGGGGAGAAACAAGGAGTTAGATAGAGGCCCCATGTGGGCCTTTCTATGGAGAAAATCAACAGGGAAGGTGGGGTGTGTGGTCAGTGGGACAGCGGCCCCCCCAAAGACACCCATGTCCTAATTCCTAGAACCTCTGAGTGTTTCCTGGTGTGGCAAGGGGATTAAGTGTGCTGATGAAATTAAGGATGCTAATGAGTTGACCTCCAGATGGAGATGGCCCTGGATTATCCCGGGGACCCAGTGTCCTCATGGGGTCCTCACAAGAGGGCGGCGGGAGGGTCAGAGTCGGAGCCGGAAGAGGCTGCCCTGCTGGCCGTGAGGACGGAGGAAGGGCCATGAGTCAGGAAGGCGGCGCCTCCAGAAGCTGGAAAAGGCCAAAACCATCCTTACCTCAGGCCTCCGGAAGGACCGGCCCTGCCCACACCTGGATTTAGGACTTCTGACCTTCAGAACTGTGCGCTGATAAATTTGTGCTGTTTTCAGCCAATTAGGTTTGTGCTGATTTGTTACAGCAGCTACAGGAGACACTCTCAGGGTCTCTGCAATGTGGAAGAGGAAGTGGGCCATGTGCCAGCCTCAGGGGCTGGCCAGGTGGAAGAGGCCGAGCTCCCCCCCAAACTCTGGCCATCATGGCAGGACCTGGGAAACAGACCCCTCCTCTCCTCCACCCCAAACTGTCCTAATTTGCCATGGAGCTCTCAACACAAGGGGAAGACAGAGTGTGGTGAGGGCATCTGAGCCCCTCCCCCTGGACCCCAGCAGCTTCTCGCCCACCTCCTCTATTCTGAGTGGGCTTTCTCATTCACAGGCCACATAGGACAAACCCTCCTGTCCCCTCCCAGGCCGGGGGATGCTGAAGACTCCTTTGGGCAACACCAAAACTAGTCTGGGCTGGAGGCGGCAAGTGAACCCACAGAGGGGGCTGGGACCGAGTGGGGAACAGATGACAGAGCTTGGCAGCTCTGTCCCCAGGCCACTCCTCCCTCTGCCCCACAGCACTGCCCCCTCCTCTGCCACAGCTGGGGCCTGGGGAGCAAGAAGAGCCTGGTTTGGCAGGCCCTGCAGGCGTCCTCATTCAAGCTTCAGACTTGGGAGATGGGGGCCCTCCAGGGCCTGCTTTTGGGGATACACTGTCAATACCCCCAGGCCTGGTCATCCTGTGTCCTAGATCTGGGCGCTCCTGGGGATCTCATCCATGACAATTCATTAAGCCCTAATTAGACTCCCTCTGCTGTGAGTCCCTGTTACCCCTTAGGGGACTGGGGGCCTCCAGACCCATTTTCCTTGCCAGCCTGTGGGGGTAGGGGAGGACTCTAGATTTGGAGCTACTTTTTGGATGCCCATGATATACTGTGGCTGCTCTCCCACCAATCCAGCCCTGAGATTGGAAATAATGGAGGCCATTTGGAGAAAAGGAGACCGAGGGTCAGAAAGGTCCCCAGCTCACCTGGCCTCACAGCTTGATAGTCAACATTTGAACCTGGGGCTGATGCCAGCTCCTTCCCACTGAATCCCAGAGCCTTACTGGAGAGTAGAAGGCTCTCTTCTGAGGCTCAGGATTGACGTGTGCTGGTGGGTGGCTTTCTTGGGCCAACCTGGGACAAGCTTTGTTTGGAGAGTTCACCACCTGGTGACTAGGTGGTGACTCAGGGGTGCCTGGGAATGACAGAATTGTGGGATGAGAAATCAAGCCGCTGCCTCAGAGCTGCTTTTTATTCCCACTCAGCAAGACACCTTCGGATGCCAAGCTTAGTCTGGGGGTGGCTAGGAGCAGCCACCCCCATTCTACAGATGAGCACACTGAGGCTGAGCGGGTGCAAGGCTGTGCTGCTGCAATAGCGGTAATGGCGGTGACGGCCCCTTATTAACTGAGCCTCTAGTTTGTAGCGTCACCAGGCCTGGGCGTGATGCGCACCCATTTGTCTCAGCTTGTGTGAGATAAGTCTGGTGTTCACGTCTGTCTCAAAACTGGAGCTCAGAGAGGGACTGTCCTTTGCCAGGCCACCAGCTAGGCCGGGAAATGGAACAACGGGAGGAGAAAGGCTGGGCTTAGCCTTTCTGAGCCCCATGCCACGGCTGGGTGGTCCCTTCCCACCAACCCACGTAATCCAGATAGAGCAAGAGCACTGCATCTATTGGGGAGCCCCGGGCTTGTAGGGTCTTCCAGCTCAGACCCTGTCTCACATGGCTGCTGCTTGCAGACAATGAGCCCACAGCCCACCAGGGCCCAGACTCCAGACAAAGACCACCCTCTTCCCCACTCACACACCTGGTTTCCACGGCCTCATCCACACTGGGACCCTGTGTTCACCTCTGGGCACTCACACACCACAACCTTCCCACCCTCCACACCTCCTCCACAGAGCCCACCTGGGTTGCTCCAGGTCTCAGCCCTGCTGGCCCTGAAGGTCTCCCATCAAGTCCCAGATGGTCCCCTTGCCTGCTGTCATGTGACGCCAGATGCCCCCTTCCTACCTTGGCCTCCCAGAGGCAAGAGGCACTTAACCACCTCTGTGCACACATGAATTCACGGGGGTGGGAGGGGGCGCTTGTTAAAAATGCAGGTTCTGGAGCCCGAGCCCCCAAAGTTCTCATTCCTCAGAAATGGAGGGCTGTCTTTAGTGCTCAGGGCACATGTTGAAAAAGAGGCTTTAAGGTGCTCTTCAAAGGCTGGGCTGGGGCTGCTCTTGTGCCCAGACGAGGCACTAGGTGCTCTCCCCCACCCCCAACTTGTTGAATGGGGCTCAGGGGCCCCCATGGCCAAGCCCCAGAGGCCCAGCTTCAGGGGATGGAGAGAAGCTCTTCATAATCCTTGGTGCTGTTTGGACACCAGTCCACAGTGCGGGGGGTCTCAGCCCTGCACCCTCAAATTCCTCCCACCAGGCTGAGCTGTCCCCAGGCCCGGGGATGGAGCAGGTCCTGGGGTGGACCTCAAAAGCCCTCTTTGCCTTCCTGGTAGCTTGACACCGACCCCTCACCCCCACCGCCCGCAGGACCAGACCCTGGTGGGGGATGGACCGGAAGGAGAGTGGCTGAACCCTCCATCCCGACTGTCTCGATCCCTCCACCCCGGCCAGTGCCCCCTTCTTCCTCCCATAGAGGGGCACATCCTCACTACCCCAAGAGACGCCCACCCGACTCCTCGTTCCTCGGTGCCCCAGTGGAGGGGTGGGGGACCCTAGCGTGGGGAGTGGCCCCCAAAGTTTCCAGGGGGAGCGCGGGGGCCTGACGAGTGGCGATGTGCCCAAGAAGGAAGCGCGAGGCGAGTAGCCCCCGGGCGAGGATGGGGGGGCTGCGGGGCGCAGGCGGACCGGGGTTGCCGGGACCCGCGCGGACACTCACCTGGGCGGCTCCGCCGCGGACACGGCGCGGGCTGCGGCGTGGGGGCCGTCGGAGCCGATAGGAGCCGCCGCCGCCGCCGCCGCCGCCGCCGCCGCCGCCGCCGCCACCGCCTCCCGGGCCGCCGTGCGCACTCCCGCCAGCGCGTGCCTGCCGCCAACCTTCCAGGGCGCGGGGCGGGGGCGCGCGGGGCTGTGCTCGGTCGTGCGCGCGGCCTGCTCGCTGGGGTGTGGGTACCCGGGCGGCTGCAGGTGTCCGGGGCTGCGGGCTGCGTGGGGACACGTGCGCGCAGGTGCCGGGACGCGCGCCAGGGGGGCGACAAGGCCGGGCGACCGGGACGGGGTGTGAGTGAGCTTCAGTGTGCTCCCTGTCCGCGTTGGGTCTCGTCTGAGGACCCCTGTGGTCGTGGTGGGGCCGCTGAGGCTGCGGTGCAGGAAACTCAGGGGCCCTACTCTGCCCTTCTGGGACCTACCCCCTCCTCGGTTCCCCGCAGTCCAGGCCTCCACTACCGTGGCACTTGGACTCTTGCGCCAGCTTCTTCCACTCTGGCCAGACCTCCAGGCTCATTCCCCACGTGGGTACCAGAGGAAGCTTAACCACAGCCTCCAGAACCGACTCTGGCTCCCTATGGCCCTCAGGGTCTCCTCTAAGCTGTACCCTGCCTTCTTCCCTCCCCGATTCTAGTCCCGATGCAGATCACCTTGCTCTTCAAACATGCCACACTCTCTCCAGGCTCAGGGCCTTTGCACACGCTGCCCCTCTGCCTGGCTGGATGGCTGCCCCTCCCTGCTTCCTTGGCCAGTTTGTAGTAACTTGTGTTTGTCTGACCAATGCAGCTTTTTCTCCGTTGCTCTCTCAGCAGACCTGTGCAGCACCAGGGCGCTTAGAGGGTGTTTGTGGGAGAAGGCGAGTCTTGCTTTTACAAGATGTGGGGGCCTGTGCTGGGAACCTCACATTAGGAAGGGGCCTGCTTTGCCCGATGAAAGGATGAGGTTGGAGCAAACATCCTCGAATCATGGAATATTGGGGTGAAGGGTCCCTACTCCCCACTCTTAGGCTGGAATATGTGCCTCCCATGCAGAGAAGAGCCAGGAGTGGGTGTCCTGACCCTCCGGGACCGGGCCTACCCAGCACTGGCCAGACGGGAGGCCGCCCCATTCAGGGAGTTTGAAATGGGGAGTCTGGCATGGGAGGTCGGATGTTACTGCAGGGGGACACCGGGGCAGAGGACCAGGGGTAGGGGGCCTTTCCCCATCATGCTAATATCCCCAGCTGAGATGACCAAGCACTTACTATGTGCTGGTCTCCATTCTAAACAGGGGCCCTCAGCTCCTTGCTGCACCCTCACCGCCCCAGGCTGACACAGTTATTGTTCCCATTTCACAGACAAGCAGACTGAGGCTCAGAGATGCCATTCAACCTGAGGGAGAGGTTCAAGGCAGGCCTGGCTGCCCTGGGGGTTGCTTGCATGTAACCTTGCACTGCCCCCCCCACCCCTTCCAGCCCTTCCCAAGCACTGCGTCCTTCTAGCTGCTTTGACGGTGGCCTGGCATCAGCTCAGCCACCTGTGACTCAAGCAGGCTCTGTTCCCAGACTGTCGCGTTGGCCCGAGGCCCAGAAAGTGCATCCCAGGAGGCCACAAGCCAGGTCCACCACAGGCTGAAGGGGATGGTTCCCTTCCTGGCCCCCAAACCCCCAGAGGTGCAGAAAGAGGCTGTGAGGGCCCCTCCCTCACGGATTCCCACCGCCACAGCCAGCCCAGGGACCTGCACAGAGAAGTCATTGCTGGGACCAGTTATGTGACCTGGGGCAGTCACTTCTCTTTTCTGAACTTTCTTCTCTTCCTGTTTATGCCTGCCTCCCAGGGGGTCTTGGAGGGAAGCTTACAAAGCACCTACTGTGTACCAGGAGGGAGAGAGGCTGAGGGGAAAACAAGGGGACTTGCCATAGGAGGGGAGTGGAAGAGAACCATGAAATAATCACAAAGAGGGATGGAAAACTCAGGGAGATCTCAGTGCCTGACTCAGGCTGGTCTCAGTGATGTCTCCCCAAGGAGGGGTAGCTGGAGATGAGTCCTACAAGGTGAGGGGGCTAACCAACACGGTGGCCTGGGTTCTAATCTTGGTCCTGCCACTTCCTGGCTATGGGACTGTGGGAGACTCCCCTGTAGCCTCAGTTTCCACATCTAGGGCCGCAAAGACTCTGCTCCTGATGACAGAGGGGACCATAGGGTGCTGGTGGCTTTCCCCAGCTTGTGGTCATCGCTTGGGACACCTGGTTGAAGGGCAGGGTGACGCCAAGGGCACATGCCATCTCAGGACTTTGGCATGGCTGTCCCCGCTCCCTACATCACCCTTCGCCCAGACATCAGCCTGCCTCGCTTCCTTTCTGACTCACATCTCCCCCCTTGCCTCCTTCTGCCCCACCCTTGCCTCCCCGCCACTTCACCCAGTGAGGATACTCTGTAACGTACTGATTTATCCTGTCCGTCGTGTGCCCTTGTAGGAAACTGCTGCAGCACGCAATAGGCGTGCACTGAACAGTGGCTGCATGAACCAGTGAGCCACTGATGTGGAGGGTGGTAGATTTTGCTCCAGGAGGTGGGGTTTCTGGAGGTTTGAGGAGGGGGAAACGGTACCCTGTCTTCCTCCAAGTGCCTTCTGTTCCCTGAAACCACTACTTGTCTTCTTTCTGTCCTTGGTCAGCATCTTCCTGCAACCTGTCCCCAGTGTAAGCCTGTCGAGAGCAGCTTCCTGTCTTGCTCACTGCCATGTTCCTGGAGCACGAAGTAGGTGCTCAGAAAATGGCTAGAATGTGCACTTTGGCGTTCAGAGGGAGAGGGAGGTGGGCTCAGATGCTGGGTGGCCTTTCTGGGCTCAGCATCCCCAGTGGGATGCTGCTATGGGGGGCAAGGGGAGCGTGGGAAGAGGGTTCAGCCCTGAGTTAGAGCCTTTCAGGCAGTGGGCTGGCAAGGTTACCTGGTTGCCAAGGTTACAACCACCTATGATGGGGATGTTGCCATGGAGACGGACCACCTGGGAGGAAAGGGTAGCTCCAGATGGAGAAGCCATGGGAGGGGCTTGGGGGAGGGATGCAGCCACCTGCCCAGAGGGCTTCCCAAGCTCCTTTGGGGACAGAGTTGTGGCAGGGCCTATGGGCTCTCCCCGCCTGCACCCTCCTGCCTGGGAGAGCCAGCAGGAGCCCTTACGTGGCTGTATTTAGTTCTACAATTAAAAGCCCTCCTCCTCTGGTCCTCTTTCTCCAACAAGATGTGCAGGACTGGTGGTTTTAGCTGGTGGGGGAAGGCTGGGGGGGGCATGTGGCCTGGGAGCCTCAGGTGTGGTCCCAGACAAGTGGCATCTCCTCTGTAGTTGGGCGTGGAGCCATCAGATGCTGGGTGGCAACCGTGCATGCAGGGTGATTGAGGCCTTGGGCTCCAAATTCAGGCCCTGGGGTAGTGCTGGGTCCCTGCTGTGTGACACAAAGCTAGCGACAGAACCTCTCTGAGCCCCAGTCGCCATATCTGTAACACAGAAACACTACTAATCCCTCTAGGTTGTCCAGCACACCAGGAAGGGTTTTTTTGCCTCCAGCTCTTCATTCCTTGGTGATTTCTGACCCCTGCTGGCTCTGGTCAGTGTGGCATGGCCAGCCAGGATGGGTGGGCGCAATGGCAGGGTGGGTAAGGAGACCCCAGGTTGCTGACCAGACCCCTGAATGAAGGTAGAAAGCATGAGGAGACAGAAAGGCCCTCTCCAGTAGCCGACATTTATCGGGCATCACAACTCCCCTACAGTCTAGCTCCTAGTCTAGTGGTTAGAGGAACCTGTCCTGCAGACAGTGGGGGGTCTGAAAGGACTTGGAGATGGGGAGGGATATGCTGAAAGCAGCAGGGAGCAGGAGGGCCAGATGGAAGGGCGTCCTCACTCTCAGCCCAGGTCAACCCTGAGCTCAAACCAATATCCCTACGGCTCCAGGAACTGCCCCCCCCCCCCAATTTGTAGCTATCCGTTCACTGAACCCTCTTCCTCTTACATCCACGTTCTCATCTGAGTCCAAGCAGAGCTGGATTTCTCTCGTCTCACTGACCAGGAACCTGGGGTCTAGAAACAGACAGCGACATGCCCAGATGCTGTGTGGGCTTCTGGGCTCTATGCAAAGGGTCCCAGGCTACAGGCATTGTCCACTCCTTTCAGTGGAGTAGGGGGATTGCAGTGATGTCTCCCCTTGGCTGCTGGAGGCAGGAATGGACCTGCAGGATGAGAGCCATGGTACCTGCCCCCTTTCGGCTCCCGGCTGGAGCCAGGTCAATAGGCAGGGATTCCCTCCCTTCTCTGTTTGCCACTCTCCTTGGGCTTCAGTTTCTGCACCTGTGAGAGTCAGCTTTAGTGGCTTTACAGCACAGGAAGGGTGTGGAGACCAGAAGGTGCAGGGCGCTGTGTGACTTTTCAGAAATTGCTCAGCCTCTCTGGACCTTTGCTTCCTCATCTGTAAACAGGGATAATGAGAGGGATTGGGGGAGGGCTAAGTGAACCATAAGGGGTCAGGGGTTGTTAACCCATCCTTTGCAAAAGCCGTTTTGGGGACAAGGCAGCTGAGAGAAGGAGGGAAGGAGCTGACAGTCAC
This sequence comes from Macrotus californicus, assembly GCA_007922815.1. Lineage (NCBI taxonomy): Eukaryota > Metazoa > Chordata > Mammalia > Chiroptera > Phyllostomidae > Macrotus > Macrotus californicus. Next base: position 47,018 of record VMDR010000651.1, on the reverse strand, counting down.
AGATATCAAGATCCTGTCCACCTTTCAGGGACTCCAGGGCCTACAGTTGGGGTGGTGTCATGGGGCTCTCTGGCTGGTCTGAGCTCAAGCCAGGGTCTGCCCCTCTCTGCCTGGCTCTGCCTGCCCCTTGCTGCCAAGGGCTCTGGGAGACGTCACCAGAGAGAGGCCTCTGCAGACAACATTCGAGGCCTCTCAGCGTGCACCGTGATGACCATCTGCACGTGCAGCTGGGCTGGCCCTTGGTCTGGTGGCGAATCCCCACCCAGTGTTCTGAGTCCTGCGAGGACTGTGGGCTGGGAGCTGGAGGGCAGGATCTGGGCAGGGGTCAGATGGCATTGTGGGCTGGCTGGTGGCCGTGAGGGCCAGGGATTTATAGGGGGTCCAGGAGGGCAGGCAGGGTGAGCACTCAGGGTCGCTGGGCAGGGGGCCATGTCCTCATCTCTCTCCCGCTTGCTGCCCTGTGTCTGCCTCCACCTGTCATTCCCTCCTTTGTAAATCCGTCTCTGCATCTCCCCAAGTGCTCTGGCCTTCTCTTCTCCCCTGGTAAAATATTAAAGTTTTCATATAATATGAAATATGAAATATCTCTTTATGAAACATTAAAATGAACACAGGCTAGCAGACTCCTTTGGTCACCGCCTTCAATCCCAGCCCAGCGCGGTCCTTTCGGACCTTTCTCTATACACTGGAAAGCACAGAAACGTGAGGTATTTTTAATTTATTATTTTAAGTAAGTGGTATCATACCATCGGTACCAGCGTGATAAACTTGTGTCTCCCTCTGTCATCTGTCATAGGCCTCAGGGAGCAAGTCTTAGTGACCTGTCCCTGTGCAACAAACATCCCCCAAGCTCAGTGGCACAAAGCTTTTATTTCTCCTGATTCTGAGGGTTGGCTCTAAAGTTCCCCAGGGGTTAAACTCAGGAGGCCTCAGACGCAGGCAGAGTGCACCAGAAGTCTGAAACTCTGCCCAGTGCGCACACACTTGGGGGGCTGTGCTCCTCCACAGGGCTCCCCAGCCTCCAGGAAGCTGTTGCAGCTTCCTCAGGTCAGGGCAGCATTTCTAGAGGGCAAAGGGAAAGCCACAAGGCCCCTTTGCAAACTAGTCTCTGAATTCCCACACCAACACTTCTACCTTCTTTTTTTGAAGATTTTGTTTGCCTGGCTGGTGTGGCTCAGTGGATTGAGTGTTGGCCTATGAACCAAAGGGTCGTTGGTTCAATTCCCAGTCAGGGCACATGCCTGGGTTGCGGGCCAGGTCCCCAGTGGGGAACGCGTGAGAAGCAACCACACATTGATGTTTCTCTCCCTCTCTTTCCCCCTCCCTTCCTATATTTCTAACAATAAATAAAATCTCTAGATTTCTAGAGAAAGAGAGGGAAACATCGATGTGATGTGTGAGAGATACATCGATGGGTTGCCTCTTGCACGCACCCAACTGGGGGACCTGGTTGTACAGGCACGTGCCCTAATTGGGAATCAAAGCAGCGACCTTTTGGTACTCAAGCCACTAAGCCACAGCAGCCGGGGCTCTTCCTCTTCTTTTTAAAGATTTTATTTACTTATTTTTAGAGAGAGAGGGAGAGGGAGAGAAAAATCAATGTGAAAGAAACATCGATTGGTTGCTCTTCATATGTGCCCACAACCGAGGGACGTTCTGATTGGGAATGGAACCCACGATCTTTTGGTTTGGGAGATGACACCCAACTGAGCTGCACCAGTCAGGGCTCTGTATTCTTATCAGCAAAACAAGCCCCCAAATTCCGAGAGGAGAAGCAGACTCCCCTCCCTGGAGGTCAATATCTTTGTAAAAAGTTGCTTTGCAGTAGCTAGAGGAACCTGAGTCTGCACAGCAGACCCCCAGGGCTGGGCAGATACATTGCCCTCAGTCTTTCCCAAGCTAGGTGAAGGCAACTCTCTGGGGGGGTACGGGTCAGTGGGAGAGCACATTAGCTCTCCCCTTCTGGGGAGTTCTGCCTGAGCCCCCACGAAGTCAGGGTGTCTCACTACTGGGCCCTCACAGCTTGCTGCTCTCATCCCGACTTCAATAGAGCACTTTGTGCTCTTAAAAAACTCCCCGCACAGCTGTGCCTAGTGCCTGCCACAGAGTGGACATGCAATGCCTTTGCTTGAACGTAAGAGGTTGGAGCACTTCCTGTAAGCCACACAGCAAGTGGTGGGAAGACATTTGAGCCTTGGACTTGGTGGCTGCTGAGGGTGGCTCCTGCCCTCATTGGTTTGCTGGGAGGTGAGGGGGCAATGGAGAGCAGTATGGAGCCTGGGGGCTGCCTTGAGGGGCACGACTGTGGGGCAGGGCACGGGGGTGGGCACCAGGCACAGACCGTGCTTCCTCTGCTGCCAAAGCTGGGGGCTGGAAAACCAGCCATCTCTCCGTCCTGGCCCCTGGCTGCCCAGAGGCTCTAATGAGGTCTAAGCCTGTAGGTTGCTGCTCCCACCCTCTCCCATCCAGGGGTTGAACCCCTGGGCCCTCTGACCCCAAGCTCCCAGGGTTCAGCCTGCATCTAGGCCTCAGACGGGGCAGGCAGGGTGTGTGGAGTGAACAGACCTGGGCCCAGATTTTCAGTCTCTCTACTGTGTGGCCTCCCTGCCCAAGTCCCAGTACCCCAACTGTCAAATGAGCACAGAGGGGTCACTCCCCAACATCGAGGCACAGAAGGTTGGATGTTAGCACGCTGGGTACGCCAAGGTTCTAGGTCACAGCCTCCCCTGGGGTGCAACCCCCCAGTGAGGCCAGCACCCCCACTGCCCAGCTGTTAGAGGCTTTGGCTCTGAATGAGGCCTCTGGTAAAGGACTGGTGGGGAAGCAGGGCCAGATGGCAGGAAAGAGGGCAGGAGGGAGGAGCATGTGCAAGAGGCAGCCCCACTAACTCCCACAGCTAGAGCTAATGCTGCAGCAGGAGGGGGGGCGGGGCAGAGCCCAGACCCCAAGATAAGCAGGGAGCCAGCTGGTTTATGTGGCAGTGCACAAGCCCATCCAGCTGCTGCTTCCTGTTATCGGAGAGGTTGCTGCCTGCAATTCCCACAGCCCTACTGAGTGACAAATCAGATTGATGCAGCAGAGACAGTACCATAGGGGACAGAGTCCTAATGGACACTGGCTGTATGAAACAGCGAGCCAGGTAAAGCTCTAATTTTAAGGATGGGGCATTGAGGGGCGTTCGTGAACATGACCAGAGTGGACCAGCTAAGGGGAGAACTGGGGTGGGGTCCTGGGTTGAGAAGAGCAGGGGAAAGGGCCCGGGGTGGGCCTGGTCTGGACTGAGGGAGGTGAGAGGGGTCAGAACTTGGAGAGGATGCAGGACGAGGCTGAGATCCAGGCTCCATCTGCATCGTTCTTTGTGAGAACACGGCTGTGAGTGAGGATGTTACCTGGAAAGTCCTGCTTTGGGGGACCACCCAGGACAGTGTCTGGAGGCACTGAAGGGACAAAGCAGAGAAGCAGCGATGGGCTGCTGGGATCTGCCTGCTGAGAAGGCTGGTGGCCAGTCTTCGCTCCCAGAACCGCAGGAGGAAAAGAGGGTGCGCCTGCTGTGGCCCCAGGGGACCCTGCAGAGGCTCCAGCCTCACACATCCCCATCTCCCAGCCTGGAAGGTACATGCCTTGGTCATCTTGGAATGTCCTAGTCCCCATAATGGACCACAGCTGGCACTCGACAACGTGGCTGAACTGAATCCCTGTGACCAGGCTTTGCCAGAACATCGAGGCTGAAAGCAAGATTCTGAGGCTCCCGGAAATGAGAGGTTTGCAATTTTATTAAGAAAACAAAAAAATAACCTATACCAAAAAAAGTTCCATTTCTGTGGGCAGCACGTACGGCAGGAGGGACAGCTTGGAGTCTAAGGGCACCCCTGTCTGTACCCTCCCGGCCTGCTAGGCTTCCTGCTGTTGGATGAAGGGGTTGGGGATGGCCTCCATGCCGTCCTGTGGGCAGATGAGCACCACGGAGGTGCCCCTGCACACCACCAGGCCCAGCTGGCGGGTGTCCTCTGTGAGTTTGTATTGGTCGTCAGGGTCTGCAGAGAAAGAGAGGGCAGGAGTAAGAACTTGAGACCACGCTTGCAGCAGGATGGGGTCTGAAAACCTGAATCAAAGGGTCCTCCAATCGCTTCCCCCACCCCTCCACCTGGGACTTTGGAGGGGACAAGTAGGCGGGAGCGGCAGGCCAAGTGCCTCCCAAAGCCAGAAATGCAGCCTTTCTCCCTGCAACAGTCCACAGACTGGGAGTTCTGGAAACAACCATCCGAATCCTGTCCCCATTTTGCTAATGAGAACATGAGGCCCAGGGGACAGCAGGGATGCTGGGTATTGAAGCTAATTGGGGGCACTGGCACGGAGCCAGCAGAGACCCTGAGGCCATGTTACTGGACGGGCAGCTGGAACACAAATTTGTGGGAGCCCTGTGGGGCCACTCTTCACCCGTGTCAATGGTGCATTAACACAGAGTGAGAGGAACCCCATGGAAGTGACAGCAAGCTCTAGGGAAGCTCTTTTAAGGTCACAGCAGCTAAAAGTCTCCATTACTGTCACTGAAGGATATGGGGGAGGGGAAAACCAAGACCAGTGAAATCAGAGACCCTCCTCTGAGAGGCAGCCCTCCAACCTCAGATTCTGCAGAGACAACAGTGGTCTGGGCCTGAACTTCCCATCCTCTGTCTATTGGAAAGGGTCCAGGCCTCCCTGAGGGGCTGTTCTGGGAGTGAAGGGAGGGAACACAGGCTTACTCAGCAGGTGGGGCAGCCCCAGGTAGGAGAGGCTGTGGAAGGAGCAGCAGCCATACCTCCCGGGGCCGACCTTCCCTAACTGCCGTGGGGCTGTCTTACAGGTGAGGAGGTGTGTCCACCCAAGGGGGCTGGACTAGGACTCCGGGTGGACCCAGGCGGGAAGAGAAAAAATGAGGACAAAGTGAGAGGCCCCTGGAGTTGACCAACGGAGCTGAGACCATGCTTCTCCTGTGAAGAGGGCCTCTCCTCAGTGGCCCTGTGACACTCCTGTGTGGCTGCATTAACTTTTCACCTGAGTAACTTGGGTCTCAAAACACTGGTTATCCCCTGAGGAGTTAGACCCCCCCAGGTCTTGGCATCTCCTTAATGCCTGACCTGGCTGAGCTGAAGAACTTGCTGATTGATGGGCCAGGGATGGCCTAAACTGCTCTGGGCTGCTGGGGATGGAGGGTCTGGGGGCTTGGGGGTTCAGGGACCAGGGGCAAGGTATAAGGGGAATGGGACCCTTTGTCAGCAGCAGGGGTCACACACCGGGATGGCAGGAGACAGGGCAGACCGGGCCTTGGCAGCAGGTGCCTCAGGATCAGTGACGGTGGATTAGCAAAGTACTTCCCCGTCCTTTAGGTCTCTGAGAGGATGGTCTATGGAACTGGTCTGGAATGCTGGGACAGTGGAAGATGAAACACATCCGGCAACTGTCTGGTCTACAAGGACCACATTCGTCACTCAGATGGCAGGTTAGTGGGCCTGGAACAGTAAGAAAGGCCAGGCAATGAGGTCTCCATGCCCCGCTGGCTGCGCTCACCTCTCATGTACTCGATGGTGCCATCAAGCACTAGGTTGAGGAGTGGGTCAAACCCTTTCAGGATTCCACTGGCTTGTAGGAACCACCAAGAAGAGAAGAGAAACGCAAAGGTGTGAGATTAACAGTGGTTTTGGGTGGCGGGTACCAAATACCATGAAATTGCATGCCTTAAAATGGTTACTTTAATGTGAATTTGACCTCAATTAAAAAAACACACACGAAGAGTCCTAGGTTATAGCTCCTTGACCAAGTGGCTTATCTCTGTACCTGAGAAGGGGTGAGCCCCCAGTGCCCGAGAGGCCACCTGTCCTCCATGCCCCCTGATGCCTATCCCAAGTGTTCTCAATGGCCTGCACATCTTCACACTCATCTGTGCCTCTGCTCCTGAGGCTCCTCCTCCCACCCCTCCTTTCCAATTCCTCTCATCTCCCAGGCTCTCCTTTGCCCTGGTCTCACCTGGTGGAGGCAGGGACCCTGCTATGTCAGCACTCCGCTTGCCCATTTTCCCTGAAAGGCAGGGCCTGGGTGCTGTAAGTGCCCTCTGCTCACTGGATTCCAGTGGCAGATGCATAATTAAGCATGTTTACATGTAAAGCTGCAAACTAACAGGTGCTACCAGGGAAGGTGGGGGGGGGGGGGGTCAGGGAAGGCTTCCCAAAGCCAGTACCTTGAGCTGAGAGCAGGAAAATGACCCTGGCAGTTCACCTGGTAAAAGCACTCCAGATGGAGAAAACATGTACCTTTGCAGCCCGGTGGCAGATGCAAGCTCCATTAGTTACTGAGAGGTACCAAAGGTATGTCTTTACCGTGGGACAACTGGGAGCCCCCAGAGGGCAGAAGAGGGAACAAGATTTATTTTTAACAGGTCTCTCTGGTCCACTCGTGGAGACTGACTATAGGACACCGGGCGACGTCTGGACACATTTTCGTTGTCAAAACTAAGGGATGCTTCTGGCATCCCGTGGGTCGAGGCCAGGAATGCTGCTCAACACTCCACGGTGCCCATGATGGCCCCCATGACCAAGTACATTTGGGTCCCACAGTTAACAGTGAGGAGCCTGAGGAACCTGGTGCAGGGGGACCAGTGAGGAGCTGCAGCAACAGAACCGCACAAGAAGCGAAGTCTTGCAGTCCAGTCCCAGCTGCGCGGCTGTGGCTTTGATTTAAGTCTGGTCCCCCTTCCCTGCCTCAGTTTCCCCAGCTGCAAATGGGCATAGCAGCTGACTTCCCAGCGTCGCTAGCAGACTTGCACGAGTTATCCAGGCAAAGCACCTAAGCGGTGCCCAGAATCAGCTGACACTTTCACCCCTAATTACTTCTCATAAATCTTTAGGAAGTGCGGAACCGAGCGCCTCACCTTCGCGGCCTCCCTGAAACTTCACCCGGATCGTCTTGTCGATGTACTTGGACAGGTCCAAGATGCTCTCCTTCTTCTTCTTCTCTTTGTCCTGCAGGGGAAGTAGAGCGCATAAGGCAGGGAGCGCGGCCCGACCCCGCCGCACTCCGCCAGCCCCGCCGGCGCCGCCTCGCGCTCACCGCCATCTTGCAGCGCCGCACCTCGCCGCTCTGCGCGGGTGCCGCCTCCGCGCTCTTTGACCCAACTCCGCGCGCAAGCGTGGCACAGGCACGGCGCTTGCGCCGGGGCGTTGCTGGGAAACATCTGGCGACGCCTGCGACCCGCCAACATGGCGGTGGCGCTGGCGTGGCTCGCGGCGGCCTGCCTCCTCTTCGCAGCCCAGGTGAGGGCTGCCCCCGCCCCGTCGGTCCCGCTGGATGCGGTGACCCGGCCCCTAGCCCCCCGGCCGCGCGCGGGGTCCCGCCCGGCCCGGCCTGGGGACATTCTCGGGGACCCGCGCCCCCCGCGCGGGCGGCTCGCGGGGCGCGGAACCCCGTTGTGACCTTGCGGGCCTGTTCCCGGCTGGGCTGCTTTCCCCCTCCTCGAAAGCCCTTCGCACACTCCTTTCCGCAGAGGTCTGAAGTTTGGGGGCCCATCTCCCTCCCTCCGGCCCCTCTAGTGCATCTTTGGGTCTCCTGTCTGCCTCCGTGGCCTTGGCCTTGTGGCTGCCTCCCTCGGACCCTCAGTTTCCCCTTACACGCGACGCTAGCGCCCACTGTCGTGGCTGTGGTAAGCTGTCGAGCGAGACACCTAGGCAATGTCGGGAGCGGCCAGAAACCCTGGAGTGGGGTCGAATTTCCATCTCACTTTTACTCCGTGACCTTGGGGGAGGGAGTTCCTCGCTTTGGGGCGTCAGTTGTTTCTCTGCAAAAGGATCGTAAGAGTGCAGTGTGGACTCGAGCGAGATGGTGCGTGTGGTGATGAACCGTTGCGCGTTGTTACTTTGTCACTTAACGTTAAGGGTCTCAGGTGCTAGTGAGAGACCGGCGGTGAAATGGCTGATGCACATTGTCGGGGCGCATCTTTTATTTCCAAATCCCCCCTCTCCCCGGGTTCAGCAGCTCAGGGAATGGTTTCCCCAACAGCCCCGAAAACGCCATTAACCTTGACCTGTCCACTCCACCCCGCCGCCCCTCTCTGCAGTAGCTCCAGGTGGGTGGCTGGGGTCTCTGCAGTAGCTCCAGGTGGGTGGCTGGGGGGCTTCTCCCCAAGGCCACTTTTGCCCCCCACAGCCCCAGTCCATTCTCAGAACAGTAGTGATCATTTTCAGAGTGTGTCAGGTCTTGTCATTTGGCGGCTCAGGAAGCGTCTGTCCCTCTCAGGCTTTGTCTGATCGCAGGCACTCGGTTCTTTGTGTTTTGTTTTGTTTTTATCTGGATTGCCCTGGTCATCCTTCCCGTCTCAGTTTCGCAGGCCCCTGTCTCCCAAGCTCTCTGGGATGCCTTCTCCCATCTGTCTGCCAACCCCCTGTGGTTCCTTTGACCCTGTTTAATCACCAGTTTGAGGTCTGAGCAATTTGAGGGCAGGATTTGAGCTCGCCAGACATTTTGAACGAGGGCAGTGAAGGGTCATGGGGACAGTTTGCCCGGAAAGGCTTTTTAGAAGCAGTGGCATCTGAAGGGTGTTCTGTGGGACCTTTTTCAGGCCTTGAAGGCAAAGGGAAGGTGGTACAGGTGGTGGGAGCGGCGAGAGCCGGGTGGAAGTGTGAGAGCTGGTGACTTATTTGGGGACCGTGAAGGGTGTGCTGTGGTTGGTGTGTAGGGTGGGCCGATGCTTGTGCCCTGAGAAAGGAGCTCCTTCAACTGCACTTGAAGACAAGCTAGGGTTTCCCCTCAGCTGGAAGGCAGGGGTTGGGCCAGCAGTGGGAGTGGTTCTAGGCCAGGGTAAAGGGTAGGCCAGGCAGGTGACTTCCTGGGCAGGGTGGGGTCTAGGGGGCAGGCTGAGCAGATCAGAGCCTGGAGGTGGGAGATCTTGGTGTTGGGGCCTTTGGACTTTATCCAGAGCAGGCTGAGGACTTTGAACTTTATCCTGAGCGTAGAGAATCAGGAGAGTGATGGAGAGAGTGAGAACACAGTTCAGACTGCTCTTCCCAGGATAGTACCCTTGTCAGAAACACCCCCGAGAGGGCACAGCCCCTTCCTTGGGTGGGTGTGTTTCTCTGTGCTTCCTCCAGTAGGACTAGCCCTCCCCGGGAGGGTGGTGAGTGCGTGCCTTGCTACCATTTTGGGATCTGTGAGGGATTTAACCTCCTGTGATAGACCCACCCCTCTCAGTTGCTACGGGACACTCCCGCCCTGCTTGCACCTGTTCCCCTCCTCCTCCTCCTCCTGCCCCTCTGTCCCTCCTCTACCTGCCCCCCTCCACTTGTCCCCAACCCCTCCTCTACCTGTCCTCTGCCCCTCTTCCACCAGTTCCCCCTACCTGTCCCCATCCTCCCTCTACCTGTCCGGTTCCCCCTCACTCTGCCTTCCACCTGAACATCTTTTTCCAAGCATTTGGTTCCTTATTTCTCTGCCATCTCCCAGAACTCACTACGTATTCTGAGGAGGAAGTCTTGACCCATCAACCACTCTCAGAGTCCCGGATGTGGATGCTTTCACAGTAATCGTGAAGCATAGTGCCCCTGGACGTTCCTGGACCTGCTCCGTGAATGTGATGTGTCAGAAGGTGGCTTGTATTCAGTAGTGCTGGTTGTTGCTGCTTCTCCGAATCGGGATGGGCCATGCTAGAACGTGGGCTGGGTCCTTTTGAAGAACTCTGGCCTGTTTCTTTTAACTCGGAGGATGAGGGAACTGTATTCAAAGGGAAACCATGATCTTCCTGGTATTTGATACAAGCACAGGCTTAGTTGTACAAGTCGTGGGGAGGCAAGTTCGCGAAATATGCTTGTGGGCTCTTAAATGACTAAAAAAAAAGAACCAGCTCCTGTCCATTCCCATTCTGCACAAATGACAGTTTTCACCAACAGCCTGGCTCCCGTGGCTCAGGGGTCAGCAAACTTTCCGGAAAGGGCTAGACAGTGAATATTTTCGGCTCTGCAGGCAATTGCCCGTCTCTGCAGTGGCAGCCAAGAGCAGCCAGAGGCCCTGCGTACAGACCTGGGACAGCCACGTTCTGATAAAACGCTATCTGCAAACAGAAGGTGGGCTGATGAGGCCCAGGGGTTGAGGAACTGTACTGCTCTGCACTGTGATCCAGCGCGAGGAGGTGCCAGGGGCTCTGAGCATTGGAGGGGGCATACACTGGGTATGGTACTTGGGGCCAGGATGAGGGACACCCTTGGGGGAAGTCTGGTGGGGAGAACCTGGAAGGAGGGCCTCCTAATCCTGCCTCTGGTCAAGGGACCAAGATAACCTGGTGTGGAGGTTCTTTGGGGACAGTGACCCTGAGCTGCTTTGTTGGACAGCACCTCACTCCAGGTGACACACGCAAGTGCCAGAGCTGATGGGCTGGCTGGAACAGTGGCACGTGGGGACTATGGAAAGTGGGACTTGTACCCAGCACCTGGTGTCAGCCTTCAGGCTTTGAGGTTGGGGCACCCTGGGCTTTTCTCTACGCCGCCACCACCACTGCCAGGTGACTAGGGCCAGTGTGAGAAGCTCCTGGAATGGCCTGCCTGTGCTTCCGCTGAGGACCGGTTGTCTGAGAACCGGCCTGTGCCCCAGGCGAGGTGTCGGCACCCACAGTCTGTTAGGACCCTTGGTCAAATCAGACACCCTCTCCACTCCCCCACCTTGGCAAAGCCACGTCCACGGAGTGGGTGTGGGTTCCACTGTGCCAGCGAGTGACTGTCCCCACCATGTGTCCATTGTTGGGAGCAGCTGCCACCTGTTTGTCTCTGAGACAGACTCTGGGAAAACTGCGGGTGTGTTCTGCAGCTGCCTGGAGGCGTTTACATCCCAAGGGAAGCGAGAGCACAAGACAGGCCCAGGGGCCTGAAGCGTGCAGAACCTGACCAGGGTCCAGATGGCCCTTCCAGCTTGAGGAAGCCACGGACTAGGAAGGGCCAGGGCCCGGACCTGTGTTTGTGCTGTGTCCGGGCCCACTGGCTGGGTGCTGACAGGTCTGAGATCACACCCAGGTCTCCCTGGGGAGACTCGTCGCTGTACTTGCCTCCATCCCTCCTTTTCTCCATCATGAAATACATATGCTTGTGCCCTTTCTGTCCTGTCTGCAGGAGGAAACCAGCCCAGCTCTCATGGGCATCCTCATTTAATTTGGACCCCATGTCGTCTGGTGGCCTGGCCCCTTTCCTGAGTTCACTAACCCCTGCCCTGTTGCTCCAGGTGGCCTGTGATTATGGCATGGTGCACGTGGTCTCTGAGACTGGCAGCCCCAAAGGCAAGGACTACTGCATCCTGTACAACCCGCAGTGGGCCCACCTACCACATGACCTCAGCAAGGCGGTGAGTGCTGGGCTGGTGGCCCTCCCTTCTGGGGGCCTCTGCACACCCCTTCTAGCTTGGGGTCTTATCTCTCTTGCTGCCGTCCCTCCTCTCGCCTTGAGGAGACTCACCTGCAGAGAGCCAGCTGGAGGATGGAAGAAGGACCTCAGCTGGGAAACCATGGGGTGGAGTCTGGTCACACTCAAGAGGCCTCTGGGGCAACCCAGAGTGGCACCACCACCTCTCTGGGCCTCAGTTTCTTCGATCATGAATGAATGATGTCTGAAGTGCTCTAACTGCGCACGGCCCCCGGTGGAGCCAGGCTGCCACTTGTTAGGTGGGGGCCGGCTTGCCGAGGGGTCTGAGAAGAGTGGCAGCAGAGGGCAGGGCGTGGTGGGGCTAGGGCCCTCCTCTTCCTTGTAGGAGACCTCCCTCCCGGGTCTGGCTTCGCTTCTCCACTCAGAAGGGCCTGGAGGATGCTCTTGTGGGTAGTCCACACCACAGAGGCTGATGCTCCTGCCCCTTGTGTTCCGTCTGTAATGGATGCTGCAGGTGGATCTGGAGATGCAGGGAAGGTTTCTGAGGGGTTTGCTCTGAGCGCATAGCGCCCTGTCCCCACTGTCTGCCTTGTGCTTGGCATGTGTATCTGTGTGTGTAGGAGCATGCACACGTCTGCAGGCCCTGCCCACCCTCCGCCCTCATCCTTTCTTGGAGCAAGGGCCTGAGATCCAGTGGGACCAGAGGGGCGGGGCATCTGGACAATGCTCACTGCGGTTATCTGGAAGCTGAATGCCCAGCTCGACTCGACAGGCTTCTCTGGTGCCTTGGTTCAAGTGAGGAGCAGGTCCTTCCCTGGCTTTTCTAGAACAGCTTCCATGAGCCCTGCTTTCCCTCAGTCTCTCCTGCAGCTGCGGGACTGGACGACCTCCATGCTCTGCTCTCCATCTGACCTCCCTGCCAAAGGCTTCAGCAACCAGATTCCACTGGTGACTCGGGGGAACTGCACCTTCTACGACAAAGTGAGGCTGGCCCAGGGCAGCGGGGCCCACGGCCTCCTTATTGTCAGCAAGGAGACCCTGGTACAGCCACCTGGACACCCTCATGGGCATTAAGATCCACCTGGGGCAAGGGTTGGAGGTGGGAGGTGGCTGGGAGCCCCTGGGCCCTACCAAAGTAGGCATAGGCGCTGGCTGGGGTCCAGGTGGCCGCAGCCAGGGGAGATGAGTTTGGTTTGCTGAATGGCTGTGGACTCGGGCCTTTGGACCCTTGTCTGGCAGGGGCCTTGTCCGGGGTCAGGGGAGACAGGGCTTTGAGGCAGAGCGCTGGGGGGCCTTCTGAGGAGTGGGCGGCATGGGACTGTGTGCTAGCCTGCCCTCCAGGGCCCCACAGGGCAGATTGGCTTCTAATAGACCTGAACCCAAGATCTGAGTGAAAGGTGAGCACTCCCTCCCCTAGTGAGTGGTGCGAAGCCTGCAGGCCTCCCTCCTGGAGTGTCCCCCTCCCACGCTGCCTGGCACCTGAGGACCCAGCACATACTAGGGAACCTTCCCCTACCTTGGAGAGGCTAGCTCTGTGAGCCACAACATCAGGAGGGGTTGGTTGACTGTCTGCCCCATCCTGGATGGATCTGGGTCAGCCAGGGATCTGCCTCCTCTGGGCTCCCAGGTCCCTCCGGGAGGCAACAAGACGCAATATGAGGAGATTGGCATTCCCGTGGCCCTGCTCAGCCACAAAGACATGCTGGATATTTTCAAGGTAGGAGGTCCCTACCCCTGCAGTCTGCGTTGGGCACAGGGCCTAAGTAGGTGGTGGGTGGGGCCTGTGGGAAGGTGACCCTGTCTCTGGCTGGCCATGGGTGGGTCTTTCTCTCCGTGAGTTGGCCACAGTGAGGGTGGGCCTCCAGGGTACCCCCTAAAGTCAGGACCAGAGACCACAGCCCTGAGGTGCCTGGTGCAGCTGGTCGGAGCAGCCCAGGCTCCAGGCCTGGCGGGCCCAGTGCTGCCCACTTGTGGAGATGAGCATCAGTTGCCGCTTGCTGCTTGCACACGCCTGGCCTAGCCCTAGCTGGCCTGAGGCCCACACTCATCTTTGATTTGGGGAGCTGGGTCCACAGCAGACAAGCATCATTGTATAAGTAAACGGGATCTCCAGTCTTTGAGGAAACTTCCGGAGTTCATAGTAAACGTCTGAATGCAGGCTTCATGTCTCTCCCCATGTGTCCCCAGTGCGCCACTGGGTGTTTCCCAGGCGCTGTGCACCCTCATGTGCATACAGGCACTCCCAGGCTCCAGCTCTGTGTTCTTGCTCAGGGCTGCCCTTGTTCGCATCTTATCTCATCAGAGTTGATTGCTTTGGGGTCACAAGGGATGGGGGAAGGCATGGGGCTAGTGGCCCGGGGATAGCCGCAACCTGGCCTTGAACTCTGATGTGTTTTCCGAGGCAGAGTTTTGGCCGAGCGGTGAGGGCAGCATTGTACGCCCCCCACGAGCCCATGCTGGACTACAACATGGTCATCATCTTTGTCATGGCCGTTGGCACTGTCGCCCTTGGGGGCTACTGGGCTGGGAGCCGAGATGTGAAAAAGTGAGTCCTCGTGTGCATGTGTGCATGGTGTGTGCACTGTGTGTGCATGTGATGGGGGACCCTAATGCTGGAAAGTGAAATGTGAAAGATAGCAGCTCTGTCGGGAAAGGGGGTGCCCACACTCCCAGAGAACCTTCTGGAATACAGTTGCTGTGAATACCTGGGAGACACAGCCAAAGGCCCTCTGGGTCCTTCTCCCTGAGACTCTGCTCTAGCACTGGGATTTGAACCCAGGCTCTCCCAGGCCTGGGCCACATCAGAAGATGGGGTCTATGGGCAGTCCCCGTGGTACTCAGGGGCATTCCATAGGGGTCTGTGCACAGTATGACCCTCAGGTGGCCAGGGACCCACCTGTGGGAGCTCCGTCCGCAAGGGCCCAGAGCTCCTAGACAAGGATGTGGAGTCCTAGGGGCAGGTCTGCCTTTCCTGTGTGTGTGTGTGTGTTGGGGGGTGGGCACAGAGGACCCAGTGGGTCTGGAGCGGGCAGACAGGCTGACACATGAGCTGTCTCTGCCCATCCTTCCCTGTCTCTGTGGCCCTTGGTCTTGGGAACTGTGCCAGCCGGCCAGGTGTCCCCATGACCAGATGTGCTTTTCAAGAAGGTACATGAAACACAAGCGAGATGATGGGCCTGAGAAGCAGGAGGACGAGGCTGTAGACGTGACGCCTGTCATGACCTGTGTCTTCGTTGTCATGTGCTGTTCCATGCTGGTGCTCCTGTACTACTTCTATGACCATCTCGGTGTGTCCCTGCTGGCCGTGGCTCTGCGGAATGCGGTGGATGGCAGGGTGAAAGGAGGGGCTTCAGGTGGGGTTGGTCCCCTGCCTCTGCTGGGCGCAGGTCACCATGCCCAGGCATAAGAGTGCATGGGGCCCTTCCTGGGGGTGTGCTGGGACCCCAGTGGACTGGCTTTCTCCTCACTGCCACCCTGCTCTGCAGTCTATGTGATCATTGGGATTTTCTGCCTGGCCTCCTCCACGGGACTCTACAGCTGCCTGTCGCCATTGGTCCAGAGGCTGCCGTTTGGCAGGTGCAGGTGAGCTCTCAGGTGGCGTTCTCCCCAGTCCTGCCTGGCTCCTCGCCTACGGCTGCTCTCGAGGTCCTGCCCACAGCCTTCCCTTGGCCCAACCACTCTGTCTCCTGTTTCCTGGCCCCCGAGGCCCCGAGTCCTGCTTCCAGGATATGAGGACCCCTTACTCTTTCATAGCCAGTCTGGCACAGCACAGCAGGTGCTCACTCAGTGCTTACTGGGGGTTCATGGGTTTTGGGAGCAGGACGGGATGGGGAGGTGAATGGGCTTTATCAGTCCTCCCACCTCCTCTTCTCGTGTGGCCTCCCTCTCCCCATGTTCCATTCCAGGACTGATAGGCCCAGTGGGGACACAGAGCCTGAGCGGGGTGATGTGGGTACTAGGTAGAGCACCTGACAAAGCGGGACTGGGCCATGTGGTTGGATGCACGGTGGTTCAGGCCTGGAGGTTCCCTGCTGCCAGGTGCTCAGCCTGGTTCTTACGGGGCAGATGGGCAGCTACTCAAGGATTTGGACAAGGGGTTTGAGACCTTTTAAGGTTGCCATACAAGGGTGAGAGGGCAGGGACCTGGAGCCAGCTGGGAGACCCCGGGCTCAGCTTAGGGCTCCCATGGGCTCTCCTGGGCTCCTGTGGGCTCCTGTGGGCTCTTGGAAGTTTCAGTGGGCTCAGCGGGTTGTTGTGGGCAGGCTGGCTTGGAGATTGGCCAAGGTTTGCTCACTGGAAGTGCCTGCCCCCACCCACATCTGCTCTGCTCTTGGGAACTTCCCTTCTAGAAACGTGTTAAAAGGCATGGGGATTGTGGGTTTAACAGAACTTAAAGTGGAGGAGGGCAAGGCCAGGTGCCAGAGTGCTGGGTGGCTCATCTCAGAGCAGAGCCTGGAGGACAGTAGGAGGCATGGGGGGGCGAGTGGGCCTATTGGAGTTGGGACTTGGGGGTGCTGAGGGGCTTAGGGGTTAGGAGTTGAGATGACCCTTGTGGGTGCTGGATGGGAACAAGGCTATAAGGGTCAGAGGGTGGTGAGGGGCATGCTGCCCCTAACGACTGTCCCCTTCTCCCCTACTTGTCCCTAGGGTCTGTGACAACAGCCTGCCCTACTTCCACAAGTTCCCTCAGGTCCGCATGCTGTTCCTGGCACTGTTCTGTGTGGCTGTCAGCGTGGTGTGGGGAGTCTTCCGGAATGAGGACCAGTGAGTACAGCCCCCTGGAAGGCCCGTGGCCTGTGGGTGGCCCCTCCCTCCAAAGGGCTGTCCTCAGATGGTCTGAGTGCTGGACTTCAACTTTCCCGAGGCCATTTGGGGGCACCTGGAGTCAGTTCACCTCCTTGGTTTGAAAGCCCTCCTTTCAGTGTCCTCTGGAAGCGGTGGCTGCATGGCGTCCAGGTGCTGACTGGGCTCAGCTGACGGCTGCCCAACTGCGGCTGCCCTGCCTGCTGCCCGCGTCCAGTTTCATTGGGCTTGTCTGGGTGCCACACGGACTGTGATTGGATCTGGATATGAGATGCTGCAAACCCTCTTGGCCTGGGCGCCCCAAGCCATGTTCTCCAGGACAGCCGCACTGGGGCCCCGGGTAGTGGGAGGGGAAACTGCTCCCAGCGCTGGCGCCACTTGTCCCCGCTACTCCCACAGTGGTGCCCCGGGGTGTGCTCAGCCAGCACTGTCACGGACAGTTCAGGGAGGCTGGCTGGCTTCTCCGAGGACTTGCTTCCCCTCAGCTTGGCCCCTCCTGCGAGGCAGCACGGCGGCTCTGTGGCCTGGAGCCCAGGCTGGGCTGGGAGGACAGAGCCAGCCTGTTCCCGCCCAGCCCTCTCCCGCTATCGCTGACACCATCTGGCGCTCTCCGTGAGCTTTTCCCAAGGCAGTCAAACGTTCTTGGCGGCATCTCCATTTGGAGCCATAACAGATTTAAGTGGCAGAAGGAAAATGGGAAAATATTTTGAGTCCTTTGTACACAAAGAGAATACGAACTCTCACAGTTAAATCTAAGCCAGGAGACTTCTCCATTGTATAAAATTAGACCGGGCTGCAGTTCCTGCACCTCTGGGCACATACAGCCGACGGCAGGGCGTGTGGCTGGGTGCCTACCTGCTGCCTTTGAGCTTTTCCCTGTTCTTTAACTCGCCCTGACTGGGAGATGTTTGATCCCATGTCCAGGGAAGCATCGGACGAGGTGGGCAGGCAGAGCCCTTGCCAGGGCACAGGGTGAGGCAGGAAGTGGCAGACAGAGCCCAGGCAGGGCCAGCAAGGTTGAGGCCGCACCACCGCCAGGCTTTCGCTGGTGGGGCTGCACAGGGTAAACCCCCATGTCCTTGCCGACCCCTCTATCAAGCTCATTATTTCTTAGCACCTTGATGTGGGGCTTCACAGCACAAGTTTAGTACACAGATTCTGGAGTGTGGCTGTGGGTGGCAGAACCGGGGTGGTGGTGAGTTAACGCAGGAATGTGGGGTGGGTCTTACCTCTGCTTCCCGTTCCCACAGGACTGTCTAGGGGGGCGTCTCAGGTGCTCATTCTCCAGGCCTGCCCCTGGCGGTCAAAGCCCTAATTCCCCATGGGCCAAAAGAGTCTGTGGAACCAGGCCAGGCACAAGTTTCTCAGCAATTTTAAAATTATTATTGAAAGGAAATGTAAATCCAGTAGATACACAGTTCCCTCACCCCGTGCCCACATCCTGTGACCTGGGCATGAAAGCTACCACTGCAGAGGGACAGAGGCCCCAGCACGTGTCTGTCTCCCTCTGGCCTCTTGGCACCAGGATGAAGGGTCTGTTCACCCCTGCCCCGTCATCTGTCGGTGCTCCGCCTGCCCCAGTGAGGTAGAGTCTGTCCCACAGGTTGTGGAAGCCACACTGCTGCCTCTGGTAGCACCTGAGTCTTTGAGACGCAGCAGGGTCTTGCCAGTGTTGGCTGTGTCAGACCACCTGGGGTGGGTGAGGTGGCCAAGGAGGGAGGAACGAGGAGCTTTTGGTGGAGTCTGTCCCAGCAAGTGATGCTGCTGCTCTGCCCTGCAGATGGGCCTGGATCCTTCAGGACGCGCTGGGCATCGCCTTCTGTCTTTACATGCTGAAAACCATCCGCCTCCCTACTTTCAAGGTGAGGCCCCAGGAGCAGGGGCATGCGGAGTCTGAGTCCTGTGGGCCTTTTCTGAGTCAGCTCTGTGCTGTGAGTGGCCAGGCCTGCCTGCCACCCAGCTCTGCCCTGGCTTTCCCTTCTGAGCCTGGGGCTCCAGGTTATTGCCCACGAGACCTGGTGGAAATAGCTTAGAAACACGTGGGGAGTGTGAAGAGGGTCGTTACCTCCCCAGATCATAGCTGACCCATTACAGAATGAGTCTCCCAACCTTTACCATTACTGGGAAGCCTGGAGAGTGTGACTTGTGCTCTGCCTCCTGCCCTCCACTAGGTACCACCCTGGAACATCCCTGGTCTCCCATTGCCTGAGGGCGGGGGCAGATTTTGCTCAGATTTTCTCAGAAAGGCTTCGTCCCAATGGGAATAGACCGAACCTTGGGAGGGGAGCTGAGGGTGTGGGGAAGTTTCTGGGGTTCTGTGTGCCTGGCGGTGTTGGCTCGGCCCCTCAGGACGCCTCTCCCCAGGCCTGCACACTGCTGCTGCTGGTGCTGTTCATCTATGACGTCTTCTTCGTGTTCATCACACCCTTCCTGACCAAGGTGGGTGGCCTTGCCCTGCCCTGCCCCTCCTACACTGCCTTAACCCCCAGCCCTCTGCCCCCACACTGATGTGCCCCCCCCAATATCAGAGTGGGAACAGTATCATGGTAGAGGTGGCGACCGGGCCCGCGGACTCAGCCACACACGAGAAGGTATGTTCGGGCCCTGCTGGCCAGAGGGGAGCGGTAGGCTTGGGCTGCCCTGCAGGTGCTGCCTCCTGTCCCCACAGCTGCCCATGGTCCTGAAGGTACCCAGGCTGAACACCTCGCCACTGGCCCTGTGTGACCGGCCCTTCTCCCTCCTGGGTTTTGGGGACATCCTGGTCCCAGGTATGGGGACTGGGCACATGGGTGGGTGACCCCATGGCCCTGGAGGCACCCGGGTGCCCTTGTTGTGTTGGGTCAGGGGGCTGGTGGGTGGAGACGGAGCCCAGCAGGTGGGGCGGGTAGCAGTCAGGGCTGGTGCGTGGTCCTGGTGGTCCCTTGGCCCCAGGGGGCAGCCCTGCTCTGTTGGTCCTGGCTGCACAGATGGTGCCTGCCCAGGGCAGGGTCTACCCGGGCAGGATGTACTGTGGGGCATGTGCTGGCCTGCTGTGCTGGGTTGCAGCTCCACCCTGAGCTGGCAGCGCGGCCGCCTGCGGAAGGGCCGCAACAGCTGTTAGAGGAGACCTCGCACAGAGCCTGGCCCCTTCCCGCGGGTCACCTGGCCCTTATCCGGGGCCTGGCTCGGTCCCTGGCCCATGCTCTCTTCCCCGACCAGGGCTGCTCGTGGCATACTGTCACAGGTTTGACGTCCAGGTGCAGTCGTCCAGGGTCTACTTCGTGGCCTGCACCATCGGTAAGCTCCGTGCTCAGGCAGCAGCGGCTCAGGGAGCTGGTGGGAAGGGGACGGTGCACAGCCTCTGGTCTCTCCTCACTCTCTGCGACTGAGGTAGTTGTTTTGTGTCTCCTTTTTGTCTTTCTTTTTCTTCCGTTGGTTTCTTTTGTTACCAAGGCCAATGGCACAAAGGTGACATTTTCTCATTTTGTGTTGAGCCCATTGCTTTTGTAAAGTTCCAAGCCAGTTTGACTGTCCCCACTCCGTCAACTTTCGAGGAAGAGAAGCGCATCACTTACAGTCTCTGGTACACACCCACCCACTTTCTCAGGAGAGTCCGGCTGGGGGGACGGACCCCCGACCCCTGGTCCTTGGGGGTGGGGGGCAGCATATAGGCCTGGAAGCCTGAGCCTGCAGATGTCACCAGGAGGGCACAGCTGACCTCCAGGCGCATTTTGAGGTCTTTACAGTTCAGTCCTGCCACCAGGTGCCTGCGGTTGCTGGCACAGTGTGTCTGGACCCTCCCCGCAAATTAACAGTCCTCAGCGCTGTCCTGTAGAGACACGGCTGCAGGGGCTTCCCTGTGTAAACGGCGGCGTGTCCGCAGGTCCCCAGCGTTCCCATCATTGGAACTCTTTAGACTCACGGAGCTGCTGAACGTCCACGCCCTTCCTCGCCTGCCTTTGTTAGCGCACGGGCAGTCGACAGACACTGTTACATAGGGACCCTCCCTAAGTGATCGTCTCCCTTGGGGTGTGGAGTGAGGATCAGGACAGAGCCCAGGTGGGTGCCGGGGACGGGCTCTGGGCCTCAGAGGGAGCTTCCAGTTGGAGGCTGACTCTTTGTAACTTCCCCTTTGGAACAGTGGCGGGATTGCTGGGTAAGATTGGTGCGGGAGCCTCCACACATGCCCGGGATTGGTGTTTCCTCACAGCCGCCTCACGGTGTGCTCTCTCTCTGCCTGCACATGTACATATGATTACATATGTACACTCGCACACACGCAGTAACGCGCATTCTGTTCTGAGCTGTGAGAGCAGATTGCAGGCAGAACGCCCCTTCACCCTCAGTGCATCACCAGCGTCTCACGCAAACAAACCCCCCATTTCCAGGGTCACGATTAGGGTATCAAAGATTTGGTTTCCTAATTCTATATGTACATTATTGTAATTCAAAACTGTACTTCTAACTAAAGGTTTATAAAAATGAGATATTTGGGCATATTTACAGTTCTTTCTCTAGCTGCTTCTGTGGTTCTGGGCCCTTCTCACAGCTGCTGGCTGCTGATCAGAAAGCCCCACGGTCTCCCATTCCCTTCCCCTCCCCGATGTTCCCATCCGCTCCCAGCCTCTCAGCTGCACTGTTGCTTCCTCCTGTCTTCTCATTGAAACTCACATTTGCCTGTCCCCTCAGGACCAGGTGGGGCATATGTCCTGGAAGATGCCAGAAGGTTTTGTTTACTTCTGGAAGTGCCCAGCTCCCGTTGGCTTTCCCCTGTGCTCTTAGCAGGCCTTTGGGGGTGGGGGTGGGGAGGCCTTGGGGAACTGCTGGCCCAGGTAACACGTTGCTCATCTTTGTCCCTCCAGCCTATGGTATTGGCCTCCTGGTGACGTTCATGGCCCTGGCCCTCATGCAGCGCGGCCAGCCAGCCCTCCTCTACCTGGTGCCCTGTACGCTGATCACCAGTGGGGCCCTGGCCCTGTGGCGCAGGGAGCTGGGCGTGTTCTGGACGGGCAGCGGCTTTGCGGTGAATACCAGTTTGCTATGACTGTCTGCAAGAAATAATAACCCATAGGCCCTAACTAGAATTAAAGTTGAGTAAAGCCTTTAGTTTTACAACTAAACCCTGTAGCCCCCATCCCGTGGTCCATGTCTCCCCATTTCTGGAAACTTTTTTTTTTTCATTTTGATTGATTGATCGATTTTAGAGAGAGATTGATTTGTTGTTCTACTTATTTATGCCCTCATTGGTTGATTCTTGTATGTGCCCTGATCAGGGATTGAACCCACAACCTTGGCGTATGGGTATGACGCTCTAACCAACTGAGCTACCCAGCCAGGTCTATTTCTAGAAGGTTTTGATTTGGTGGTGTGTCTGTGTTGCCCTTGTGGCTCAGAGCCATCCTCGTGGAGGGGACAGTGTGTGGCTCTCGTGCTGGGTACAGCTTGAGGATGATGCTGGTCCCGTGGCACAGCAGCGCCCATTGGACTGGGCGTGGACTCCTGCTGCTTTCCCCATGGAGAGCACAGTGCCAGGCCGGGGTAGGCACCAGAGCCGCTCTGAGAGGGCAAGAGCTGTCGGTCAGGCTTTGGGCCCTGTTGGGGACCTGGCACCTCAGTCAGGACCAGCCATGAACAAGTGACAGCAGGGAGAGTAGGGGCCAGCTCAGCCCTTCTTCACCTGCAGATCCTTGGCTCAGCATGCTTCCCAAAGGAGGGGGTGGCAGTGGGGCTTCCCCGCCATGACACACGCCGGCGATACCGTTAATGTGACGTTACTGTTTCTTGAGAAGTTAAAACATTCCTCCCCTCTGTCCTGGCGTAGAAGTGCCAGGAAGGGGCAGGGCCCCATGTCTGACCCGACCCAGAGCCAGACCCTCTCCCAGGCTCTCAGGGAAGGCCACCTGGGTTAGTGACCACTGTCTGTCCTCGAAGGGTCTCGGTCCTGGCTGGTACTGGCTTTGCCCCAGAGCTGATGGGCTGGTTCTAGAAGGTTCAGGTGTGGGCAACAAACCAGGGATGTCAGAGTCAGGTTTCTGCTTCAGGTCCCCTTCCTGTGGCCTGCATGCTGGCCTGTGGGACTGGACCTGCTTGTTCTGGTCCTTGAGCCTGACCCTCTGGGGCTAGTGCTTCCTCCACCTCCCTGCCCCCGTGGCCCCATTGGCCTCACCCACCCCTTACCTCTGGCCTCTCTCCTGCAGAAGGATATACCTCAGCCTCCTTGGGTGCCAGCCTCAGCTGAAGGCCCACAGCCTCTGAAAGACTCTGAAGTCGTGCTTTCCCAGCAGCCTCCTGGAGAAGCTCAGGTCAAGCCCACCCTGCCTGTAGAGCAGCCTCCAGAACTGGCTGATCCCCAGAATGTGGCTGGTGGATCTACCCAGGAGCCCACGAGTCCTGCCAGCTGCACCCTTGAGCCCACAGGCCTGCCAGGCGCCTCAGCCTAGAGGGGCCAGTGCAGCCTCAGCCTCTCGCTGTCCCCCCAAGACTGGACCTGCCAGCCCCACAACTTGGTGCTCTGGTCTGGCCGATGCTCACGTTTCCTCTGCCCCTTAGAGCCCCGGCACACCTGGACCCTGGCCCTGCTCCCAGCTCGCGTGGCTGCCGCACGCCCCTCTGACCGCCACGGTCCCTGTCCCATGAGCCCAGCCCCATAGTCTTTCTAGTCAGAGTCTCTTGGTGGAACCTCAGAAAGGGCAGGAAGTGTTACCTCCACCTGCCGAAGGCTGCAGATCTGCCACATTTGGTGCTCACACCACGCTGCTGCTTTCCCTGAAGATGCCCTGCCCTGCCCTGCTCAGGAGGGGAATGGTCTGCCCCGAAGGCCATGGCTCTTCTGCAGCCCAACTGGTCCAAATGCTGAGAGCCCAGGCCCAGGAATGTGGACTCAGGCCCTCAGCCCAGGTGGCGTGGGGTCTGGACCCACCTCTGGGTTGGTGGGGGAGCTGGGCTAAGAGCTGCCAGCAAGGCTGGCGGTAAATACATGGCGGCTCTTGGGCAGAGCCCTGACCCTCGTTCCTCCATCAGCCTGGGTGGTGTCTGGAGCCTGTGCTCCATCCAGCCCCTCCACGTCTTAATAAACAACCATGACTTCCTGATCCTCCGGTGGTGCCGCCTCTCTTGGACTGCCCTTCCTGGAGGGAGGATGGGCGCCAGGCCTGGTGGCCGGGCCCTTGTGGTCCATACGGACTGGCCCCCCGGAGGCCGCAGTAACCAGCTCTTCCCTTTGTGTCGGCTCCACTGCCTCTCAGCACAGGGCCTGGGGCTTCCCTTTCCATGTCACGGGCACCTGCACGTTCTCGACACCATCCCAGCGCACGCAACTCGCCAGCCTCTGCTGCAACATGAGCAGGCGAGCACACTGCGAGGAGCTTCTGGAACGTGGGAGAATATTCTGGAACTGGCATTTTTGTTTTCTACCTCTGAACTTTGCAACAGATGCCATGGAACAGCTGGCCCAGGGACCCCCGTGCCCTGTCACCCTCCCTCCCCCACCGTGCTGCATGTGTCGCCGCCTCTCTGAAGCCAGTGGGCTTCGGCTCAGCAGGACTGTGTGGCCCTGGGGCCTGCTCCTCCCTGTCTGCACACACAGCCTCCAGACTCAGGCTCAGAGGGTGTCTCCATTGGCGTGATGTGAAGGCACGGACCCTCCCACCATGCGGTCTCCTGTCTCCTGTAGACCATAGGTCCAGGGCCGAACCATGACCCACTCCAAAAATACCAGCACCAGACAGACTCACAGGCCGTCTTCGGTAGCCACACTTCTCAAGGGAGAAATTTTATTCCAAAAAAAAATGTCTTCCACTTGTTTTCCGTGTGTTTCCCCTGGGAGGGAGAGCAGCCAGACCTGTGGCCCCACGGGAGCTCCTGGACCTGGGGGCGGGGACCTCCATGTCGCCACTGGGCGGCCTGGGCAAAGGACCCACATGGCCCCTGTCTGCCCCTCAGCCTGCGCCTTAATCTAAGCCATTTTGTACATTGGTGTCAAAGATGGGAATCTTTTCGTTCCAGAAATTAGACATATGTCAGAATTTGAAGGCAATGTTCCTACAGTTCTCGTTTGCAGTTTTGGCCTTGCTTCTGTTCGAACCTTATAATTAAACAGCTTTTGTTATGTAGGACTCGACCTTTGCCCTTTCTGAGGGGGTGGGGCCTGGCATGCTGTAGCTGCAGGGCAGGGCTGGTGGGGTTGGGCTGTCCTGCGTGGACACCTGCTGGGAGGTGTCTGGCAAACCGGAGGCTTGTGCTGGCTGAGGCTGCAGCTGGGCTTTGCCTGTGGTGCCGCTGATGGTTGTGGGCGTGGTGCCCTGATGCAGGGCCTTGCAGATCGAAGGGACCTTCAAATCTGTTCCCTGTGCCTTGGATGCTGTTAGCTTGCCCATGGTTATCTCAGAAGTATAAAAGGGAGTCGCCTGTATTGGGGTCCATAGACCTGCTGCAGAGGCCACATGGCAAGTGTTTGGGGCTTTTCAGGCCACATGGCCTCTGTCACAGCTAGTCAAGTCTGCTGCTGTGGCCAGAAGCATCACGGACAGCGTGTAGCACACGTGGTAACTGTGGCCAAAACTGTTGGTCGACCCTGAGATGTGAGTTCCATGTCGTTTTCACAGGTCACAAAATGTCCTTTTTGCTACTTTCCAACTATTTAAGAACATAAAGGTCTTTCTTAGCAT
This sequence comes from Macrotus californicus, assembly GCA_007922815.1. Classification (NCBI taxonomy): domain Eukaryota; kingdom Metazoa; phylum Chordata; class Mammalia; order Chiroptera; family Phyllostomidae; genus Macrotus; species Macrotus californicus. The sequence goes on along the minus strand of VMDR010000651.1, from coordinate 22,204 downwards.
GCATCTGTGCAGACAGGCCATGGGCCAGACTTGGCTGGCACGCTCCGGAATGCGGACCCCCAGCACAAACGCAGGCTGTGGAGACGTGGGCGCTGGGCGAAGGCTGCTGGCCAGAGTGCTGGGCCCAGCATTTGTTGTCACCAACCCCTTCTTTGCATCTCCAGAAGCCGAGTCTCCAAGGCCAAGCAGCCTGCACCAAGCCAGCCGAGATTTGAGCAGAGATGTGTGGACTCTTCCAGGTGGCAGTGTCACCATCCCCCCTTCTTGTGCAAAAGGACCCTGAGCCCCGTGAGGCCAGAGGAAAACAAGCTGCAGCCAACAGTGAGGTTTACGGCAGACCAGCTGGGAAGGGATGGCTTAGTCACTGCAAGGTGATTCTAGAATGTTTAAAATCACTGTCGTTTGTACTTTTAACCATTAGTGGTCTCTGTAAACTTTTTTTTTCTTTTATTTATTTGTTTTTAATATTTATTTACTTGTAGAGTGAGGCAGGGAGGGAGAAGGAGGGAGAGGAACATCAGTGCGTGGTTGACTCTTGTGCACCCCCTACTGGGGACCTGACCTGCAACCCAGGCACGGGCCCTGACTGGGAATCCAACCTATGACCCTTTGTTTGCAGGCTGGTGCTCAATCCACTGAGCCACAGCAGCCAGGGTGTTCTTTTCTTTTTCCTTTTCTTTTCTTTGTTTAAAGCAATTAATTTCTTTTTAGAAAAAGATTTTATGTATTTATTTTTAGAGAGAGGGAGAGAAACACCAGTGTGAGAGAGAAACATCTATCAGTTACCTCTTACACACACTCCAGTTGAGACCAAGCTCACAACCCAGGCACGTGCCCTTGACCGGAACTCAAACCAGTGACCTTTCGCTTTGCAGGATGATGCCCAACCAACTGAGCTGCACTGTTCAGGGCTCCAGTAAGCTTTCGTAAAAGGAGTGCCTCCGTGCGGTCTCGGGCAGGTTGTTCACCCTGTGTCCCTGAGACCCCTGTAACGGGGGCGATGACGTACCCACCACCCATCACAGGGGATGACCCTGAGGTCAGGTGCCGGGGGCCACGCTGAGTAGTTGTGCTGACTTGGCGGTCTGTCCATCCTACAGGACTGATGGTGGGGCATGCCTTTGTGAGGGGGGCAGAGCCCAGCGGTTGCCGTGGTGAGGGAGAGCCCCATACTTCTCACAGTGGAGGCGGTAGCTGCATGTTGGCTCTGGAAAGACCATGCTTTGCTTCTGCTCCACTGGGGTGCACAGCTGAGTGTCTTGACTAATGATGTAAGGGCAATGATTTCCTTTTACTAAGCAGGCCAGAGCCTACATACTTGTCATTCATCTTTTCATTCATTCACTCACTCATTCATTCACTCACTCATTCAACCAGTCTTCATTGAGCACCTGCTGTGTGCCAGGCCCCCTGCATGGGCCCAGCGATGAATGCGTGAATCTCAGATCCTGGTCTGGCCCAGGTGACTCAGCCTGGTGAGGAAGGACAGGATGTGGGTCAGCACAGAAGCCTGCAGCTCCACCTTGGGGGGCAGGTATCAGGAAATGCTGCCTGGAGGAGGTAACTTGGCTGAGCCCAAGGGACCCAGGAGAGGTAATTCTGGGCTGCAGTGGAAAAGTGAGTGGGGCTGATGCCAGAGTTCAAGGATGGAGGGTAAAGATGCCAGCTGGAGAGGGGCGGGGATCGCCAGCCACGTGGAGAAGGCATTGGCATGTCACCAGGTGGGCAGGGCTGGAGCTCCAGAAAGAGCCCAGAGCTGCTCTGGGGGAGCGGAGGGTGACCGTCAGGGGTCACAGGCTCCCCCCTCCGTCCCCGCTCTGTCCTTGCTCAAAGATGGAGGTAGTAGTGGGAAGAACCCAGGTGTGGAGCTGGGTGACTTTGGACACATCACTGCCCTCTGGGGCTGCAGCTGCCTCTTCTGCCAGAAGAGGTGACAGCTACTTCTGCAGGATCATGGGGAGCACTGGAGAAAACTTGCACCTGCTCAATAAATGGGACCCTGCTGCGGGCAGCTGGGACCCCGTGGGACGGCTCCTCCTCCACACCAGGCTTGGCCCCTGGGGCCTGCAGCCTTTCCCCAAATAGTAAGCTGCCACTTAGGGCACAAAAATGTTGCAACTGATGGTGGTAAAATGGCTGTGTCAAAAAACATCCTGGAAGTGTCCTGAGCCAAGATGGTGGTTCCAAGGGAGGACATCCTGGTCTCCTAGCGGGAATGAGCAATCTCAGATGGACGTGGGAGGGGATGCTGGGCTGCCCTGTGGCCCTGCCTGGTGCGTCAAAAGAGATCAAGCCGTTGCCCCAGCTGGGCCCTGAAAAACACACCTGGAGGACCCCAAGAGAGGGATGTCTACCAAACTCCTGACCATCCTCACCACCGCCCAGGGGGAACAGAAAGAAGAATGTCTGAGAAAATGTCACAGCCTAGAGCAGCCCGAGGAGATGAGTTGCCTGTCACATGAGGTCCTGGGACAGAAATGGGGGAAACTGAGGAATCCGAATACAGCGTGTTAGTTATTGATGTGTTGGTGTTGGCTTGTTAGCTGTGCCGTGTCCCTCACTGAGGTGAGGTGTCAATGATGGGGGACACGGAGTGCCAGGTTCATGGACACTCTAGTGCTGTCTTCCTGACTTCCCTGTAAATCCAAATTGCTCTAAAACCAAAAGCTTATTTTTATTTTTTTTTAAGATTTTATTTATTTATTTTTAGAGGGAAGGGAGGGAGAAAGGGAAGGGAGGGAGAAAGAAAAGGAAAGAAACATCGAGGTGCGGTTGCCTCTCGCCTGCCCCCACCTGGGGACCTGGTCGGCAACCCAAACATGTGCACTGACTGGGAATCAAACCCATCATCACCCTTTGGTTCACAGGCCGGCTCTCAATCCACTGAGCCACACCAGCCAGGGCTGCTGCTGCTTTTTTTAAAGATTTTATTTATTTACTGTTACAGAGACGGGAAGGGAGAAAGAGAGGGAGAGAAACATCGATGTGTGAGAGATACATCCATTGGTTGCCTCTCTAACTCCGTCTTTGCACCCCACCCCTGCCTTCCTTCCTGAGTCACCTGCTCACCCGCCCATGCCCTGCCCTCCACTTGAGGCCAGCCCCATCCTCAGCAGCAGCGGGGGGATCCAGGGCACTTGGTATGCCCACTCTCCTCCTTCCGCTAGTTCAACTCTTTTCTCAAAGCGGTGGTCGACTGCTGGGACTCTACCTGGGTTGGGGGGAGTGCTCCTGACCCGGCACACTGGGCGGGCCCACTCAGCGTCCTCTCTGAGCCCGCAACCTCGCAGGGCTGAGCCAGGCAGGGCAGGGCTCTGATGAGCAGAGGAAGGAGCGCACAGGTGGCTGAAGGGGAGGTGGAGGGCAGATGATGCCCCAGTTGGGGACGGGACAGCGCCCCCAGCCCTGTGACACCAGAGAGGGAGGAAAACGGCGCCCCCAGCCCGTGCCGCCCTAAGCCCAGGTCCCGAACCCCAGCCCAACTCCAGCTCCCAGCCCAGGTGCCTCCCCAGCCTGTGCCGCCCCCAGCACAGGTCCCGCCCCCAGCCCAGGTGCCGCCCCAACCCAGGTGCTGCCTGGGCCCAGCGTGCGATGCCTCGGCCCCGCCCGGCTCCCTAAGGCCCGGGGCTCGGTTTGCGCAGCGGGCTCAGGACGCGGTGCAGCCTCGGACGCAGCGCGGTGAGTCCCGGGTCCGCGGGCGCGGCGCTCCCTCCTGAAACGGGGCAGGGCAGCCCCTCCCTGCGCCTCATTTTTCCGGGGCCTCGCGCTGTGTGGACGCGGTTTTGTAGACCGCGGCTGTGTAGACATGTGGACAGGCTGTGTGGACACAGACGGGCTGTGTAGACGCCTCTGGGGTGTCTGAGTGTGGCAACCCGTGTAGACGCGGTGCCCTTGCGTCGTGCACACTGTGGGCAGGAGGTTCCCACGGGCTCCCCACCCCTAAGGCAGTTTTCAGGTATTTCTGTGAATTAATATGACTAAAACCAAGTGTGGTGCTTCAGCCCTGGAGCCTTGGGTGGGAGGGGGTCGGGGGCTGCCCGGGACTCAGATGGACAGAGATGGGTGAAGACGCCTGTGTCTGTTACAGAGCAGCTCCCCCGCCCCATCCTTTGTGTCAGCCTCTTAGTTGCTGGTGTGGAACTAAATGACAAGGATTTGGGGTAACAGTTGGGGAGCGTGTGGTCCTAGGCCTGAAGCTGAGGGTGGGGTTGCCTTTGCCTGGGGAAGGGGCTCTCAGCTTCAGTTACCGGTCACAGGGAAGCCGTTCTCAGCACAAGTTTGTGTGATGTCCTCAGAGCTCCTGTGGTCTGATGAGAAATTTTCATGTTTCCCAGGACTTGGCTGAGGATGGCTGAGGTCCTCACTGTCCTTACCCAACTTACAGGGGACAAAGCCAGGCTCCCGGGACCCCGCATGGGAAGACGTGGGCTTTGGCATGCCCAGAGGTTTGGGGAACATGTGTTCACATCCACACAGGCCCCCCCACCAACCTGTTAGCATCCTCTTATTGGGACGGTGAAGGGGAGCCTCTGTGAGCCTGGGCGCATGAGTGGCACACGCTGCGTGATCGTGGACCTGGTATCTGACCAGAGGGGCGGCGGCTCCCATCTGCCTCTGTCCGTGCTCGTGGGGTGCGACCTGCCTGCTGGCCGACCTGGCCAGGTGTGGTGTGTGTGTGCCTGTGCACGTGGTCATGACTGTGTGTGGTTGTCATTACAGGTCTGTGTCCGTTGTGTCTGAGTATGTGTGGTGGTGTCATCGTGTGTACATCACATGTGTGAGCTTGTATGGTTGTGTTTGCGCATCATTGTGCATCTGTGCAACTGTGTGACTATATGTGTGTGGTTGTGTATGATTGTGTGATTGTGTGGCGGTGTCACTGAGTGTGTTTGTGTGTCTGTATAACTATGTTTGCGACCACGTGTGCTGCTGTGCATGGTTTTGTTGCAACAGCGTGTGGTCACGTGAGGTTGTGTCTCTGGCTGCATGTGTGTGTGGACTCCACCTTACTGCTTCCCTAGTCTGGAAAGTGGCACGAGGGCCGTCACTGCTCACACGGATCTAACAGCCACACAACTTGAGTCCACGTGGCAGCAGACAGCCCCTTCGTCCCAGCAAACAAGCTCCTGCACTCAGGCAGTGCGGGTGCAGAAGGGCCCCCGGCCCACCCTGGCCCGGGCCCCCTCCCTGCTGAGTGTCCCTGTGCTGTTCAAGGCTTCTTCACAGAATTCTGAAGGCTTAGGGTGTAAAACGTGTCGCTGGCCGTCTGTAGGTGGAAGCATGTTGGACAGCCTTGATTTAGGCTGGGACTCTGGCTCAGGACAGCCCATATAGAAAGCTGTGCCGCAGCTGTCCGTCGAGGGCAGAGAGCAGGGGCAAGGCTGTGGCGGCGGGGGCTTCCGAGCGCATGGTAGAAGCAGGTGGTCCCTGCCTGTGGCCAGGTGAGTCCGGTTGGTCTTAGAGGAGGCTGGAACAGAAGCAGGGGGTATAGAGGCCTGGGCTGCTGTTCTCACCCTTTGGGAAAGGAAGGAGAGAGGGACGGGCAAGGAGAGGGGGTGTGTGTGGTTAGAACCACGTGGGTGCCGCTCTCTGGTCCCTGTCTTCATGGCTCACCTGCCTCATCTCAATAGCGGGGTCCTGGAGTAGCAGAGACCCCTTTCATGAAAGAAGTCATCAGTCAAATGGAAGGAATTCCTCAAATTTTAGGAACTCTGTGTGTGTGAGAGAGGAGGGGAGAAGAGGGAGACAGAGACAGAGAGAGACAGAGGGGCAGAGAGATAAGGAGACAGAGATATAGAGAGACAGGGAGACAGAGAGAAAGAGAGACAGAAAGACAAGCAGGGAGAAGACAGAGAGAAGCAGAGAGAGACAGGTAGAAACAGAGACTGGCAGAGACAGAGATATGGAGAGAGAGAGAGAGACAAAGCATGAGAGGAGACAGTCTCTCCAAGGCTCAGTTTTGTCATCTATAAAATGAGGATGGTGCGCCGGCCCCCTGAGGGCTAACTCACCTGACTGACGTCCGGGAGCTGCACGGGCACTCGGCGCTTGGCGTGGACGTTATGCTCTCGGCAGCTGCTCCCCGCGTAAGTGCCTCTCACCCACGCGGGCGGGCACGGGGAAGTGGCTGCTCCAAGTTAATTATGTGAACCTGTGTGGCTCTAAAATTGACGCAGAGGATAACTTATTCAGGCTGATATCTGCACAAGGCTCTGTTGTTTTACCCACTTTAGCTCTGTCAAATAAAGAAAATGATTCCAGAATAATTTTAGTGACGAAGATGGGCAGAGACAGTCCCCATCCACCCGTCACCCAGGTTCCTCTGGTGTTAAAACCTTATGTAACCAAAGCACAATAATTGCGACTAGAAAGTTGACGTTGCCAGCTCTCTCAGAGACTTGGTTCTATTTTCCCGTGTTCCCGCTCTTGTCTTTTTTTTTCCTCTTTTGCCTGGGATTGAAGCTGGGGATGCGCATTGCATTCAGGACCCGTATTCATTTTAAATTACAGAAGTCCTGAGTGGTTGGAAGTTTCTTTTTCAAATCTGCGCGTCTTCATCCATTTTCCTGGGTATCACCCATGCGTATCAGCTTCTCCCCTGGATGCCCTGCCCCAGGATCTCCAAGCCCCGTTCCCCTGTGCACATTGTAAAGCTACAAGGGCACAAGATATCATCATCGTAAATAGTTTTCTCACAAATATTCTTCCCATGAAAACCGAACAAAAAGTCCACAGACAAAAAGAGAAGAAAAGCAGACCAAACTTATTAGATTTCCTTCAGGCTCGCTGAGTGATTTATTGCTCGAAGTTGGGGCAAAGTGGGGGAAGGTTTTCCTGGCTTGGCCTGAATCTGAGGCCAAGGGCCAAGGATGGGGAGAAACAGGGGAGGCTGCAGTGCAGAGAAGAGATGCCTGTCCCACAAGCGGGCCTCAGCTGCTGGGCGGTGGTGGGGGGGATGGAAAGCGGGGGCACTTGGGAAGGGAGATTCCAAAGTCACCTGGGATTAGGAGAAAGACAAGAGGCACACAGACTGGTGGGCCAGATGGTGCCAGAGTTGAGAGTGAGTTGGGGAGAGCGGCCGGGGGCAGAGCGGAGGGGAAGCTGGGGATCAGGGGTCTTGCTGAAGTTGACAGCTGACCTTGCTTGGGAGAAAGGGAGCCCGAGTGCTCTGTTTCCCCTTGAGAGGCTGAATCACTGTTTTGACCATTAAAGGCAAAGAGAAGATTCAGGGCCAGCACTTGGCAGACTATCGGGAGGCTGGGGCTGAGGCGGATAAGAAGAGAAGGGTGTGTGCTTCCTGGGAGGGAGCACAGAAAGCCAGGCAGGAGGGTCATGGGCTCTGGAGTCCTGTATATCAGTTATCGGTTGCTGCGTAACAAACTATCCCCAAATTTAGCAGATTGAAAACAAATATTTGTCACTCCGGTTGCTGTGGGTAAGAATTCAAAAGTGATCATCTGAGTGGTTCTGGCTGAGGCGTCTCCATCAGTCTGCCGGCTGGGGCTGAGGAGCATCTTCAAGAATGCTCTCTTGTTGGCTGAAGGTCCCCACTTCTGTCCACGCGTGGCCCCTTTGTAGCGCTGCTTGAGCATCCTCACAACATGGCGGATGACTCATGGTGTGACTCCATTGAGTGACCCCAGAGACAGTGAGGAGGAAGTCATGTGTCTTTTATGACGTAGTCTCAAAAGTCACACTCCGTCGTTTCTGGTACATTAGAAGACAGCCATCCAGTCCAGCTGGCACTCAAAGGGAGGCAATCCTAGCCCTGCCAAAAAGGGTGGCAAAGAATGTGCGGACGTGCTTCCAAACCACCACACTATGTGACCGTGGGCGAGCCACCCAGCTCCTGCGCGCCTCTGCTCCCTCTTCCGTCGGAGTGCGGCGGCCGCCCAGCAGAGGCAATACCAAGAGAGATAACGCACGTAAACATTTGGTGCGACGCATCCCTCACGCATCTCATTGTCTTGAGGGACAGTGTACCACTGCAGCCACCGAACTGTAACCCTGGAGCTGTGAGGCCGGAGTGCGGGATGGGACAGCTCACTCTCCTGGTCAATGTTGGGCTAAAGAGCGGAGAGGACATTGTGGCTGTTCTCTCCCTGGCTCCCTGCCCGAAGGATCAGCCACTTCTCCCAAAGGGACTCTAGGGGACCCCAGGCTCTGCATCCTGGAAGAAACCGCCCTGCCATCTACTCCCATGAGTACAGCTTGCAAAACTTGGAGAACACGAACAAAGCAGGGGCTATGGGGGTGACTGCCGTGCGGCAACAGATGAGCACATCGGGTACGAGGGCCCAGCACGTGCAAAGGCCCTGAGGCTGGGCTGTGCAGGGTGTGTTTGAGGAACGGTGTCATGGCCCATGTAGCTGGACTAGAAGGAGAGAGAAAGTAGGAGTTGAAGAGAGAGACCAGAGATCGGGTGGGGCCACGGAGAGTGAGAACCACGGGGAGGTTGGAGCAGAGGCGGGTTGTGGCCTAACTCAGATCTGAGGTGGCGAGGGTGGAAGCAGCCGGCCCTCGGTAAGGCCAAGGCAGTGCTCTCCTCGTCCCAGGGTGGAAATGGTGGAGGTGGCCCGATTCTAGGTATATTTTGAAGGTGAAGCTGACAGCAGTGTCAGGCAGACTGGATGGGGGCTCTGGGAAAGGTGTCCCCGATGACCTTTGGGTCTGAGTGTTCATAGAAACAGCGCTTCTATCTGGGACGGGGACACTGTGGGAGGGACAGGTATTGGGGGCATGAGAGGAGCTGCCAGGAGCTCAGCTTGGTGTGTGTCAGCTCAGAGACGCTTGTCAGTCATTGGATTGCAGTGACAAGTTACCACGGAGATGGCGGCTTGAAACAGTGCCCGTTTACTTGCTCACAGTATCTGTGGGTCAGGGGTCTGGACGTGACTTAGCTGGGTCCTCTGCTCGGGGTCTCCCGAGGCTGCGGTCAGGGCTGGCCGGGCTGTGTTCCCACACAAAGGCCTGACTGAGGCAGGGCCCGCCTCCAGACTCACTCAGGTCGTCGGCAGGGGACAAAGGGCCCGCTCTGGCTGGCTGTCCGCTGGTGGCCACTCTCAGCTCCCAGAGGCCACCCACAGTTCTTTGTCCCCAAGTTCTCCGACACGGCCACTCACTCCATCAAGCCAGCTCCAGTCTGCTAAAACAGAGTCATATAATGTCATACAATCGTGACGGTGACATCCCATTGCCCCTGCCAGAGTCTGTTGGTTAGAAGCAAGTCACAGGTCCTGGTCACACGCAAGGGGAGAGGATTACATAGGGGTGTGAACACCAAAAAGTAGGGGCCAGGGGAGTCATCTGAAGTCACCCAGGAGCAGGTTCCCGCAGCGTGCGGTCCTGAGCGTCGGGAGTTCAAGTGAGTCTGGGCCGGCGTCCGTAGCCGTCAGGGGGCTGTGAAGGCCCAGACTGGAGGCCTGTGCATAGCCGTGGGTGGTCCGTGAAAACAGTTATTACATTTTCCTTAAATGGCCTATTTTTTTTAATGTAAAAAAAACATTTTAAGGATACTCAGTTGCTGACACGTACGAATAGAAAACAAGTAAGAGGTACAACTTTTCAAACAAATGTGAGGCAAAGCTGCGTTCTGAACAGCTGCCGCCCGGGCCCAGGTCTGGGCGAGGCAGGCGCAGCATTTAGGGGACACCGAAAACTCAGTGACCCAGGAAATAAAGTCAGAGTGCCACAGTGGGGACTATTGAGTGAGTGCAGGGGGGTCCCCGGCAAGGAAAACACCAGCATTTTAAGTGAAGACAGGACAGGACGGGGCTGGGATCAGGGGGAGGAGAACGGGATGAGTTGGGCAAGTACAAGGTCAGATCCTGTCTTTAGGTAATATGTTGCTATTTGGTGGGTCATGGATTTGGGGCGTTAATTTTGATTTTTAAAAATTGTTGCATGAAAATATTACTTATTTTATGGGCTGAGGTTGTCAGTGCCCCTGAGATTTGCCCCCTGAGGCCAGTGCCTTGATCACCTCGCATTAGGCCTTGGCCTTGGCCTGGGCCTGGGCCTGGGCCTGGGTCTCCTCCCAGAAAGCTCTGTACCTGAGGTTCACTCTCTTTTTGGAAACAAATGCTGGCAAGCCTGAGAGTGGCATTAAGGACACGCTGGCCTTAAAACAAGACTCTCCGTGTCACCGCCAGGAGGCTGCGAACAGATGTTGCTCCTGCCTCATCTGCGAGTATGGCTTAGTTCACAAAGTCCTCTTGCTTAGCACCTCCTTAGAAACTCGCCCCCCCCCCATTGTTCCAGACCCTTCCTGGCAGACGAAGACAGAAGGCGGGGTGGTGGGGGAGAGTGTCCAGATATCCTGATTTCTAGGTTCAAGCTGAACTAGGTCCAGGTGTCCCAGGATGATCAGTCACCCCAGATGGGAGTGACCCGCTCAGTGTCACGCCAGCTCTGCTGAGTTGGGATGAGAGTCAGGCCTGCCGCCTGCGACAGAGGCCAGAGGCGTGTGCTGAGCCGGAGGCTGGTGGAACCATGGGCTCAAGTTGGGCATGTCAGCGCTAATAATTCGCAATTTAGTTCTGCTCTGTATCTTGATGCCCTGTATCTCGGTGGAGCTTCAGATCTTAGATCTGGCGCCAGTCCTCCTCAGAACCGTTGGGACCGTTCCTGGAACCGGGGACAGCGCGTCCCTCACCCACTCGTCCCTCTTATTTCACAACCACACATTCATTCTTTAGCTTTGTCTGGGGTGTTCTCATGTGTCTCTCGAGCTCAGGTGGTAACTTATCCTCCTCTGTGGCTTTCACAAAAATTAATTATGCCTCATCCTGTCAAGGGCTTTCTCCCGGCTCCGGGGGGACGCATGGAACCGGCCATGCCCCCTGTGCTCTCTTTTACTTCTCATAATCGGGCTATCTTCCCTCTTTCTGCTCGGCTTTTGTATCCCCGTCTCTCCCACCCCCAATCTTTGCAAAACATAAAATAAAGCAAATTTTAGAAGACATCTGTAGTCTGAGATTAGGGGTGTCAAGGATCTTCTAGATCCTTCCACCCCTTTGCCTCTCTCTTAAGCAAAACACCCACTTGTCCGAGACAGGCTGTCTCCATTCCAACCGAGTGAAAGGAAAAAGATACCTAAAAGATGCCTAAATAGGCATATTTGTTTTTCATCTACCCAACACCAAATCGTTTATTCAGCTGACTTTTTTTAAGCCCTAAATGAACTGTACATCTTGGATGGAAGTTTACTTTGATATAGAAATACGGGTGTTGGGGAAGAGCCAGGTGTTAAATGGATGTTACCGTGCGGTTTGATGGTGAGCCCCAGGGAAGACACAGCAGTCCGCACAGGCCACTGCTGGACGTGGGCAGCCAGCCCACTTTGCAAAGCCAGCAAGCACCCGGCCCGCTTCTTCCTTGGCCACATTGTTGGCTTTTCACTCAAGCAGCAGAGGCCTCGTCTGCACCAACTGTTTGCAAAGACTTTGCAGGGAGAGGAGAGCAGCGGAGGGAGCAGAGGCATGCGCCTGTCCCTGAAGGACTCACGGGCATCTCAAAGGTTCTGTAAAATGGGCGCATCCACGTAGAACTTTATTGTCAGTTTCCCAGCCAGTCCCTGGCACCCCCCATTCTACTTTCTGTCTCTGGATTTGACGACTCTAGGGACCGCCAATGAGTAGAGCCACACAGTATGTCGTGACTGGCACCTGTCACTGAGCACGACGTCCTCAAGGTGTCCGGGTTTCTTCGGGAGCAGAATATGCGTGGACTGGCTGGCTGGGGCGGATGCTGAGTGATGAGCGGGGAGGGCTTGTGACCGAGACTGAACTAGGCGCTGAGGGCAGTGAGGGCGGCCGAGGAGAAGGGAGGCAAGGCTGCCATGTTCGCAGAGACCAGGCTGTCTTCCCACTCATAGCTGACGTCCAGGGCACCCTGGGCGCTGTGGCGTGCTGATCAACGCCTCTGACCCCCACCCACTCGATGCCAGGGGCACCCCCAGTTGTGACAACCATAGATGTACCCACATGCCGCCCAGTGTCACCTGGGGGCAGAGTCATCCCAGGTGAGAACCCCTGCTGTAGGCAGATATCTTTAGTTGTACGAACAAAATGGATAGGAAGGGTCAAACCTGGAGCCAGCAAGAAAGCCACTAGCCCAGGAAAGGGGTGAAGGCAGTGAGAGCCGGGCCGAGTGGGCACAGGAGGTAGACGGGCCGGCCAGATGTGGCAGTGACCCTCAAGGGCTGGTGGCAGGGGGGAGGAAGGAAGAGTGACAGAAGACTCTGGGGCTGGTCTAGAGCATCAACCACTGGGAGAGGTGGTGCCCTTTAGACGAAGGCCTGGGTCCAATGGAGACTAATGACCGATGGGGAGAGGGGGGACAAATACTGTGATTAGCAGGTCTGGTGGCCAGATGGGTCGGGCACCATGATTCCCAAGGAAAGGAATTCTGGGAAGACAAATATGGCATTGTCACCCGCATGCCAAGGAGAGTCAGCACTAAAGGGACAGACCTGATCAACAACAAGCGGCAATGAGGCCTGAAGAGGTGAACTGCCTCAGGGGGCCCTATGTTAGTCAGGTGAAGCTGCCATGTGGACGCTGGCCTTCTGATGACCAGCGCTCCTCCCACATGCCCCAGAGAACAGTGGGGGAAGGACAGGTGACCTTTTCGAGGTGCCCTTGCTGCAGATGCCCAGCGCCCGGACCAGCACCCAACCCCCTCTCCCGGGTACGCAGGACGCAGCATGGCCCACCACGCCCGCAGTAATGTCTGTTGCTGCTGTGACACAGGGGATCGCACAGGGCTGAACCCAGGGCTGGTCCTTCCCGAGGCTGCAGGGAGAACCGTTTCCAGCCGATTCCAGCTTCTAGAGGCGCCGCCTCCCTGGCTCGGGGCCCTTCCCCCGTCCTCACAGCCAGCAGCGCAGCCTCTTCCAGCTCCGACTCTGACCCCCTTCCTGCCGCCCTCTAATGGGGACCCTGTGAGGACACTGGGTCCCCCAGGGAATCCAGGGTCATCCCCATCTCAGGACCCTTGACTTAATCCCACCTGCTAAGTAACTTTACCATGCAGGTGACGTGTGCGCAGGTCCTGGGACCGGGACGGGGATGGCTTTGGGGGACTTACTCCGCCTGCCACAGCGCCCACACAGAACGCCATTGCCATGGAGGCACCGAGAAACCGTCAGAATTTTTGGATCAAACAGTCACTGCCTTTTCTGAGCCTTGCTTGGTTCAAAGGCAGATTTTGTAGCCTGATTCTTATCTGCTCCCCACCAGGCCTGCCAACTGCTAGATGAGGTTTCTCTGCCCCTCGAGGAGGGCCACGGTGGGGTCGGGCCAGGGCATGGACGCCCCAGCGCGGGAGAGGCTGGGAGACGGCAGAGCTGGCCCGGGGAGCTCCTCCCGGCTCTCCTTGTTTGCTCACAGATGCCTGCTGCCGCCCCCTCATTCTGGGTGTCTCGTGTGGAAAGAGTTCCAGGGCTTCTGAGACTTGAACCGTCTCCCACACCAGCTCGCTCTTCATGCGTTCTGGTCTCCAGCAGTTCCTCTCTTCCGCTCTCTTCAATTCTTTCCTTCCTTTTTATTTGTTATAACATAAAATTCACCATCCTAACCGTTTTTCAGTGCACAGCTCAGTGGCACTGAGCACATTCACATTTTCGTGTACAACCCTCACCTGCATCCGTCTCCAGAACTTTCTCACCTTCCCAGACTGGCACTCTGTCCCCGTTACACCCTCACCTCCCCGCCCCCAGCCCCCCAGCCCCCAGCCCCTGGCCCCACCGTCTACTTCCTGTCCCTGTGGCTCTGACTCCTCTGGGGGCCTCCTGGGAGTGAAATCACACAGTGTCTGTCCTTCTGGGTCTGGCTTCCCTCACTGAGCATCACGTCCTCAAGGCTCCCCCACGCTGTGGTGAGGATCAGCGCTGTGCTCCTTTTCATGGCCGAGTAATATTCCAGTGTCTGGGTGGACACACTGTGCTTGTTCGTTCACTCATCGATGGGCACTTGGGCTGCCTCCACCATTTGGCTGCTGTGACTTGTGCTGCGGTGAGCACAGGTGTGCACGTCCTTGAGTCCCTGCTTCGGATCCCTTTGGGCATCTGCCTGGAGGTGGAATCGCTGAGTCCTACGGCGACGCTATGGAGTTTTTTGAGGCACCAACAAACCGTTGTGCAGTCAGCTGCCCGCTTCTCATTACCACACGGCACACAGGAGTTGGGTTTCTCCGTGTCCCACCAACACGTGCTATTGTCTGTTTTCTGATAGTAGCTGTCCTACCGGGTGTGAAATCTCTCTTTCTAACTTATTTCTTTTGTGAGGAGTGTAGGGCTGACCACAAGGTCAGAGGTCAGAGTCTCCAGGCTAGTTTCTATTGCAGGCAGGTTTCTAAGGCAATTCCCAAGATTTCTGCCTACTAGGGCGCACAACCCCTTTCCCATGAGCATAAAGAACCACCAACTGTGAGGCCATGGTCGCTCTCTTGATTTGGCCACGTTAGACGGGGAAGGTGGCAGAGTGTAGTACCCACGGATACTTTGCATTCTGTAAGACTCCGCTCCAGCTGACTGGAGTCGGTTTCTCCTGGTGGCCACGACGGAGTTGCTGTCACGTTGTCAGGGGGCCTGTGAACAGGAGGCCCCTAGGCTCTGGAAGCCCCTGGCCAATGGCTAGAGTGAAAATGGGGACCTCTGTCCTACAATCGCAAGAAGACACGTTTTGCCACCAACGAGGAGCCCAGATGTGCGCCCTTCCCGAGTTGACCCCTGGGGACGAGGATGCAGCTGAGGTGACACCTTGATTGCAGCCTTGTGAGACACTGAGCAGGGGACCTGGCCACAACGTGCCACGGAAACCTGGATATACTCAGTGCATGGCTTTAAGCTGCCACATCCACGGCAATTCGTTACAAAGCAAGAGCCGACTGACACACTTTCTCTCCGTTGGCCCTTCCTCCCTCCCTGCTGCCAGGGGCCTGTTTCCCTGCTTTGTTCTTGCCATGTGAGCATCCTTCCTCCCACTGGGCACTTACTGGACTCTTGCTCATCCTTCAGGATGCATTTCCCCGATCCTCCCTCGGGGAGCCTCCCGATCCCCTGTCTAGACCAGAGCTCAGGGTCCCCCGGATGCATCTCTCTTGTCAGGCCTTTATTGTCGCTGCGATTTTAATTCACTTACGTCTTCCAGTAAGGTTTAAGCTCTGTGAGCTCAGAGAATCCCATCTGCCTCATTCAGGGTCGGGCACCCGGCACAGGGCACCCAGGTCATAAATACCGGACAGAAGGAGAGCCGAATGAATGGCGCTTCTATATTCGATACCAAATAGCAGGAGGGCCCCTTCTGTGCCCTAATGACGATGATGACAAGACGATTCAGAGAACACAGAAGCCCTCAGAAAACCCTCGGGGCGGCGGTAGCAGGGGCGGCTGGGGCTGAATGAACTTAGTGGGGGTTGGGGCGCGCCAATGAGCTCACACAGCACATTTGACTTTCCAGCCCCAAACACATAAGTGAGTCTTGGTGTCTTTGTCCCCAGAACATTTCATCAGGCGACTCGTAGGGACTCTTGGCTCCACAGAAGGCAGTTCTGCTCAAGTGTGAGGATAAAGGGGAGAGTGTTCTGCAGCCTCGCTCCCCCTAGCCCCGCGCCCCCCCCTGAAAGTCTCCCTTTCTCATCAGCTCCGGATGGTGGCCGTGAGGTGCAGAGTGGCCTTTCCCAGCAGGGACACACTCCTGTGGCAGGATGGGACATTCTGGCTGGGCCCCAGTGTGAGGTTCCCGACACAGCCATAACCATACTCAAACTGACACTCAGGTACATCTGAATTTCAGAGAAGCAACAAATACTTTCTCCGGCATAAGTATATGTCCAAAGATTACACAAGACATACTATACTACCCACGAGGGACTGTATTGCGCCGACAGAATGGAGAAAGAGAGAGATTTTTAAGGAACTGGTTCCCAGAATGGTGGGACTGGCAAGTCTGAAATCTGCAGGGCAGACCGGAGACCCAGGAAAAGTTATGTTGTGTCCAAAGGGAGTCTGCAGGCAAAACTCCTTCCTGCTCAGGAGAGCTGAGTCTTTTCTCTAAATGCCTTCACCTGATTAGCTGTGGCCCGCCCACATTACGGAAGGTCTTCAGCATTACTCAGCATCTACCGCTTTAAATGCTAACCTCATTGTAAAATTGCCATCAGGCCAACATCTAGAATAGTGTTTGACTGAACAACGGGGCACCGCAGCCTAGCAAACTGGACACACAGAATCAGCCATCCCAGGGACATCCTGATGCTATAGAAGTGTGTGTTGCTTATCTGAAATTCAAGTTTAACAGGGTGTCCTATAGTTTACCTGACACCCAGTCCTGCCATTCATCTCTAGGGGCCTCCAAAATGGCTCCATGACCTTCAGGGAGGTCCCCAGTTCAGTGGCATTTCCCCCAAGCCCTGCCCAGGATAATAGGATGGGATTGTCACCCCAGCTTTCTTCTCTGTGGTTTTCTGGTGGAAAAAAACGTGTCAGAGTCCAGGGGCGAATCCTCTCCACCCACATGATGCAGGCAGTTTGCCGGGAGCCAAGGTGAAGGGGAGGTAATGAGAGCCACCTCCAGAGAAAGCGTGCGGATGAGTCAGCCCCTCTGGAGAGAGGCTCCTCCGTGGGCTGAGACCGTGGGGGTGTGGAGCAAGGTCTGCTCAGGTCTCGGGAGCCTGAGAGAGTTATCCAGTGCGGGGCTGGGTGGGCCGCACAGTCAGAATCTGTCCTGGGGCTCTTCTAGTGGCGAGTGGCAGACACCAACCGCCCGATGAGAACAAGGGAATGTGTTGGCTCTTCACGAAAAGCACCAGAGGCAGAAGTGCCAGGACTCAGCCTGTCACCACCCGTCAGCTCTGCTTGCTGGGAACTAAAACCCTGGAGCCCCCAGAAAGGGTCATATCCCTGCATTTTGAGACTTTCCAGCCCCAAACTCCAGCTGTGCAAGATAATAAATCCGTGCTTCGTTTTGCCTCTGGGTTTGCCGCACTGCATTGCAGCCCCGGGAAACTCACACGTATTCTCTCTAGCAATGGACCCCACCGGCCAGGGCGAGGGCACTGCTGACAGCCATCCTGTCTGCACATGATGATTGCTCAGGGGAAGAGAAACGCCCCAGCACTGATATTCTTTCTGCCCCTTTTGTGCTGGCATCCAGGTGCTGTCTGGGGGTCTGGGAGCCATGGAGCCCACTGCTGGTGAATTGCAGCTCGTCCCTGGAGCAAAAAAACAAGTCCCAGCCATGGACACTGTGTGCTGCCGAGCGGTACTCGCTGCTGCTGTGGCCACCAGCATTGTCACCCTTGCTCTGGCAGTCCTTGTGGGTAAGTGGCTGAGGGCGGGCACAGGTCCGTCTGCCAGGCGGCTTGCACGGCGATGCTCACACCCGGCTCAGTGGTATCCACGTGACGGTCCCAAGACAGAGGGCTGAGTGTGCAAACGTGGAATTGAAGGCTGACCCCTCGGACCGCCCAAGAGATAAGCTAGCCAGCCAGGTGCCCAGCACATGCGCTGGGGTGGGTGGGCGTGCTGGTGGGCAAGTTAATACCTGCATGTTTTGGTTTCCCACAGCTGGGTTCTCCAAGGAAGTTGTCACAGCCAGGGTGAAATGAAGACAAATAGGATCAGGGAAATGAACTTTTTAAATGTCTTGAGAAGTTTGAGAAATATTAAAAAATGAACAATCATCTGTATTCCCGCCACTCATTGGCTCCCATTTCATATCTGTTCCCAGTAGACATTCACGGAACTTAGGGTAAAACATGCCACATGGCGACCCCTGGGTGCGTGTGGGCCCGCAGCCGTAAAGCACACAAAGGAAGTTCTTTGTGTGCCTCTTCGGGGCGGTCTGCAGCCCTTCCACTGGAGCCGCATTCCCGTGCTGCCCTACCTGCCTGCCGTCGAGATGGGAGCCCCGAGCCCTGGTGGCTGTTGAGGGTTAAAGCCGTTCAAATTGAATAACCTTTAAATTAAATTCCTCAGTCCCCACCAGTCACATCCCAAGGGTGGCTCATAGCTGCTGTATTGGACAGTGCAGATCCAGAACATTCTGTCATCTCAGGAAGTTCTGAGGCTCTGCAACAGGCTTCTTTTTAATTTTTTCCTTGTTCATGCTGTTACATTTGTCCCAGTTTCCCCTCCTTTGCCCCCACTCCAGCCCCTCTCTTCCCACAGTCAATCCACACACTGTTGTCCACATCCATGGGTCACACCTGTATGTCCTTTGTCAAACCTCTTCACCTTCCGTGCACCAGTCCCTGCGTGTCCCTCCCCCTTACAGCTGTCACCCTGTGGAGCAGGCTTCCTCTGAGATGACAAGGTTCTTACGGTGTGAAAGTCAAATTGCCTTCATGAGATGACAATAATAAATTGTACTTTGCAGGAAAATGCTCAAAGATCTCATGTAGCAAAATAATAAGTAGGCAATCCTATTGGGTCCCCCTAATTTAAAATATATATATTTGTGGAACATCAGTAATATTTTACAGCCAGGCCCAGCTCACCAACGTCCCTAGTGGCTCCTGGCATCAAGTGCAGGAAAATGGGACTTGTGTGTCTGCGAGCCGGTGTGGGTGAGCGTGCCTATGGGGGGGCGGGGGGGTATCCTTGCACCAGGGAGAAGTGGGAGCAAGTCTTCACACCTTTATTCTAGAAGCACAGAGACACTTTGTGAACAAGAAATAAACACAATCCCCAGCAGGACCCCTGAAACCAAGGAACGCTTTACGCTTTACGAAGCACTGGAAATACAAATCATTTTAAAAACATTTTAAAGTTAAAAATGAAAATGTATCTCTTTCCCCATTAACACAGCTCACCACCTCAGGCTGAGGCCTTAGTTAGCCTTGGGGGGCTCTGGGGCGGGGGCCGGGACCTCTGCTGTCTCTCCAGCTCCCCGGCAGCCTGTGACTATTTGCAGCGGAACCGGAAAGCCTCAGGTGGATGCGGCGCACAAGCCATTCTGTCTACACAACAGGGCGCTCTTTTTTTTCCATTTTTAATTTTTTGAATGAGAAGACAAACCTAAAAACAAAATTTTTAGAATTGGTTTAGAATGTTTATTTTATCTATTGAGTGAGCTAATATCTAAATATCTGTCTAAATGAATATTCATGCAGAGTAAATAGGATTGGGACCTGGCTTTCACGATTTATATGGCTGCTACTGTCATTTTAAAAAATGTTTGCAGTTACGACCATTTTTTGGATGGGTATCCTTTTGACAGTTCCAACATCTTTTCAACAGTTAGAAACATGTGTTACTATTCTTCATTTAAAATTTTTAAAAAGACTTTATTTATCTATTTTTAGAGAGAGGGGAAGGAAGGGAGAGAGGGAGAGAAACATCAATGTGTGGTTGCTTCTTGCACGCCTCCTACTGGGGACCTGGCCTGCAACCCAGGCATGTGCCCTGACTGGGAATCGAACCGGTGACCTTTTGGTTCACAGGCCGGCGCTCAACCCACTGAGCCACACCAGCCAGGGGAAAAATTTTTACAGCTCTCATTCCTTGCTAGTGTGCACTTGTGACAAAGTGTTTCTGACAGTTGGAGACCCATGTTTTTTCAGGGGGTGGTGTCCTGGGGCAGTGGCCTGAGGGTGCGGATGCCCACGGCTGTGGTCATGCCCTTGCAGTATTTGGTGTCCCTTCCCAGGGAGCAGGTGGGACTGTTGCTCCGAAGTAGAGAGAAGGGATACTGAGGTTGTTTCAGCCAGTTTTGGCTGAAGTTGGCTTCAGTCCCTGGCGGGACATGTCCAGTGAGGCAAGGATGACTGGGAGTTAGTCCTACCCTCAAGCAAAATCTGGGGACCTCTAGGGCTTTGTGCTGGGCCTGGGGGCCTCCAGGTGGGTGACATGTGAGAGCTGAAAAGGAGGCAGCGTTAATAATCATTCAGGACAACCCCTGGGGAGTCAGCCCACCCACCTGTCTGTCAGGTGACCCGGGCCCTAGGTGGCAGGGGCCTTCGAGGCTCCTTTGCTGAGCCCTGCAGTGGGCCCTCTCACGGAGCCCTGGTCTCGCCCGCAGCCGCCCTCTCTACACAGGGTGTCGATGTGGAGCATGCTGCTGAGTTGCAGGGGCTCCGGTACGCCCACAGCCTGCAGCAGGAGGCCTCCCAGTACCACCGCATGCTGACGCCTGCCCTGGAAATGCTGGTGAGGGGCGCCTGAGAGCAAGGGGGCAAGGTGGGCAGCCAGGGGCTTCCACCAAGAGGAGCTCTCATGCTGAGCGAGTGGAGCGGGTGGGCGGGGGGCACAGGCAGGTGTGGGGTAGGGAGGTGGGACACATGGAGCAACAGGACAAGGCCGGGGTGGCCGAGGCTGGTGCACTGTAGAATGCAGGGGAGAGCGGTGTCCGGTGGGAGCTGACTCTTGCAGGGCTTGTAGGCCATGTTTAAAGGTTGTGCAGTGTCTTCCAATGGAGAGAAATAAGGACCCTCACCCACGGCTGGTGGGAACATGAAATGGGGCAGCCACTGTGGAAGCCTAGCTCTTCATCAAAAAGTTAAATGTAGGGTCATCCTGTGACCCGGCAGCTCTGCTCCTCAGTATCCACCCAAGAGCAATGGAGACCCATGTCCATGCAGAAACCTATACACGCATATTCACGGCAGCAGGATTCGCAACGCCCAAAAAGTGGAAGCAACCCTGATGTCCATCGGCCAATGAATGGCTGTCCATCTGCCGATGACTAGATGTCCATCGGCCGATGACTGGATGCACAAATGCGGTCCCTGCACACACGGGAACATCACTCAGCCATGGGAGGGAGTGAGTGCTCACACTCGCTACAGCATGGCTGGACCTTGAACACATGATGCTCAGTGAATTAAGTACCTGTTTTAAAATGTAAGCGTGAATTAAAATTAACTAAGATGTAAGAATTAGTTCCTCAGTGGCACCAACCACATTTCAAATGCTCGATGGCCATGTGTGGCTGGTGGCTGCCGTACCCGGCAGGGCAGATGTAGAACATTCTGGAGATTTGTAGAATGTTCTATGGCACTGCACAGGCATGGATGCAGGCAATGAGGACGTGAACTGGTGAGTCCATCACCCCAAAATACACCCTGCCCCCATTGTTACCAGGGAGACCCGAGTTAGGGGGCTCCCCTCCTCATTCATGTCTTGCTTGTAGGAGATGACGTCAGGCAAGAGACAGCACGTATGGTGGAAGCGAGATAGCACGTTGGTTTACGAGACACTCTTGAGCACGAAGCTGCAAATGGGCACCCAGCTCGTCTGAGTGCCCGACTACTGGGACTTTAGGGGTTTCTTGCTTGTAGCCAGCTTCTAGGTTCCCCCTCCTCTGTCCTCTCCAGACCCTGGGGTTACCATACAGCAGGGGTATCAAACTCATGTTCACCGGGGTCCACATCTGCCTTGCAGTTGCCTTCAAAGGGCCGAATGTAATTTCAACTCCTTAACAGTTAAGGAGTAGTCACATTTATATAGTCCTAAAATTATTTCAACCCTTTGAAGGCAACCGCGAGGCGGATGTGGCCCCTGGTGAACATGAGTTTGACACCCCTGCTGTACAGTGTCAAAGGTTTTCTTTCCCAAGTAGAGGAAACGATACATAATTTCAAGGGCTCCCTGCCTCCTGCACTGTTACAGTGTATCCTGTGGTGTTGGATCACCTGGCAGTCCTACCTGACCAGGCTCAGGACTGCTGGGTTGATGAGAGAGACGTGTCCCCCTCCCCACTCTGCCTCTGTTCGCTACCTATCCTGCCTGACACCCACCAGCAGTCACTCTCCATTACCCACCCCTGCTTCTCGCCCCTGGCAGCCACCAACCCACTTTCTGTGGATGTGCCTGTTCTGGACATGTCACATACATGGAATCACACACTGTGTGGCCTTTTGTGTCCGGCTCCTCTCACTGAGCACCGTGGGTTCAGGGTGCGTCCACGCCATAGCAAGTGTCAGAGCTTCACTCCTGTTCCTGGCTGAGTGATGTTCCAGTGTGCGGGTGGACCCAATTTATCCATCTGGCAATGGAGCAACATTTTTTTTTTAATATATTTTATTGATTATGCCATTACAGTTGTCCCATTTCCCCCCCTATATTCCCCTCCACCCTGCACACCCCTTCCCACCCACATTCCCCCTCTTTAGTTAATGTCCATGGGTCATATATATGAGTTCTTTGGCTTCTACATTTCCTATACTATTCTTAACCTCCCCCTGTCTATCTTCTACCTAC
>VMDR010000650.1:160532-195682 GCA_007922815.1 Macrotus californicus | reverse complement strand
TGATGCTGCAGCCCAGAGGGAGTAATTCTGCATAAGTCCTAAGTCCGCTGTGGGCCCCTTTAAGAGGAGATTCCTGAGACTTCCAGTTTCTTCTGCCGCTCCAATCCCCACTGATTTTTACAGCCAGAAGTTATGGGAACTTATCTTCCTAGCATTGGAAGCCTCAGCTGGGTGGTCTGGTGTGGGGCTGGAATCCCTCACTCCCAAGATATCCCTCCCGATTTTTATCCACCACACATGGGTATAGACTGCCCATTCTGCATCTCTGCGCCTCTCTGCATTATACTCACGTCTCCACCCTTCCTACCCATCTGGAAGAATGTGACTTCTTTAATTCCCTGGTTGGCAAGACTTCCATACAGCTCAATTCTCTGACAATTCTAAGTAATAGTTGTTTTGCAGTCTAGTTGTAATTTTTGCTGTGGTTGTGTGAAGAAGAGAGCTGTGTTTACCTACATCTCCATTTTTACCAGAAGTCCATCAACATAAACATGTTTTTATGAAAAATATATTTTCAAAAAAAAAGTAATAAGAGAGGCACTGTTTTACATTTTTGCAAGTCTCTTTAATATCTGTCTTAAAAGACAGATGAGTTCCCATATCTACTTCTGCATTCAATTTGTTGTGATGTATTATTTTCGTTGGCATATATGACGAAAAGCCAAGCTCATATAGATATATAACTGGAAAAGTGAGGACCTCACAGACTTCCTGAATGAGTTTTGAGAAACCCCAAAGTCTGTACCACATTTTGAGAACCAATGTTCTAGGGATTAAAATAAACATCTTTAACTTTTCAGAGAATACCTAGGGTAAATATTATACTAATTTATGTAAAATAAAAGAACTTTGCAACTATAAAGTTCTACTTACCATCCCCCCCATCCTTTATGATGTATTACATAAGGCACAGGGGCAATAAACATATACAATTGCAAAATTCTTTTGTTGTAAACAGTTCAATGTGTTTTAAATAAGTTGAGGAAAAAAGATAGCCTTTTATATTCATTCAGGTTATCATTTCCTGTGTTCTTCATTCACCTCAGTCTCAGCCTTCTATCTGGTACATTTCCTTTCAGCCTGAAATATTTCCTTGTGGTGCAGTCTACTGGCAATAAGCTCGTAATCTTTATCTGAAATTTTTATTTTGTCTTTATTCTTGAAAGATATTTATGCTAGATAAAGAATCCTGGGTTGACAGATTTTTTCCCCCACCACTTTAAAGTCTTTCCACTGTCTTCTGACCTCTATTGTTTCTGATGAAAAGTCAGCAAAATTTCCTCCTGCTAAACTAGTGACTATTTCTTGTCTCTTTTCTCCACCTTAAAGTAACAAAGCTTCCAAAGGAGGGAGAGAGGGTGAGAGTAGCCACATATATATATCATTTTTGTTTAAAGTTTGTGTTTTAAAATTGGAGGCATGTTGCTAACTAAGGTTAATGAAATGGGTGCCTATATGTATAGCATTTACAACTCAAATACTGAACAAGGTTCAGGACTTCACCCATTTCTCTGCAAACACCCTTACCCATGCATGCCTCTCCCTCCATCACTCAGATGGCAGAACCCCAGACCTAATTATGCCCCATTACCCATCTGCTCTGAGCACCTAAGCATGGATAGTGAAAATCCCACTGTGCAGACCATTCTTGGTTTAAAGAGAAGACTTCAGATATTAAAGGAAAGGCCAACACTGTCAGCTAATCTTACTACACTTCCCAGTAAATCTCCTTCTCTTTATCAAAACAGCAATTTCATCTCTTCATCTCACTGCATATTCACCCATTAAGGAAACAGATGTATGAAGATGAGTACTCCTTCACCTTCCCGGATGTGCATGCACTGACCTGCTCATCTGTATCCAGATTTCCCTCTCTTACTACAATGGAAGGAATGTCCTTGCTCCTGGC
This sequence comes from Macrotus californicus, assembly GCA_007922815.1. Classification (NCBI taxonomy): domain Eukaryota; kingdom Metazoa; phylum Chordata; class Mammalia; order Chiroptera; family Phyllostomidae; genus Macrotus; species Macrotus californicus. Next base: position 193,773 of record VMDR010000650.1, on the reverse strand, counting down.
CATGGCCTATTCCTCCAGTTTGTACTGAATTTTTCTCTCTCTCCAAATACGAAAAATCTTCCCTACTGCGATAATCCTCTCATTCTCTCTGCCTGGCTCTGCAATAGAGACACTTTAAGGAAAAGAAGGGGATTAAGAGAGAACCTACAGATGAAAAGATTTAAAATGCATATCAGCTAAGCTTTTTTAGAGAGCAGACAAGACTATAACATCTAAGGATAGATGTGTGGGTGATAAAACCGTAAAGACAGGCAAAGTTGTGATTGCTGTGAAAGTCAGGGGACTGGCCACTTTTGGCAGGAGGAAGGTGGCTGGGGAGAGGGCAGAGTCCCAGGACGGCTCCTGGGGTGGTTTCAAAGTTCTTTTCCAGATCTGGATGGTGGATGCAAAGATGTTTGCCTTCTAACAATTAAGCCATACATTTAGTTTGGTTGACTTTTCTACATTTGTGTTTTATTGTGATTTAGGGAAAAAATTTGTTAAAACCTTTAACACAAGGGTTGGCAAATTCTTTTCAATGAGCCAGATGGTACATATTTTAGATTTTTCAGGCCAGGAGGCAAAATCGAGGATATTGTATAGTGCTTATATAACCATTTAAAATGTAACCATCTAATAATGCATAAGGATAAACCCAAGCGTTACGAACCGAGAGAGTCCACTAATCCTTGAATTTCCAATCCCAAGAGGTTCGCATCCTCGAGCGGCACGATCCAAGCCCCCAGACCCTCGCTGGGTTCCCACGGGAGCCGCTCCCCATCCTTGCCTCAGGCCGGCACTACTTCCGCATCTCTTAGCAACAGGTGCACAGGCCTGCCACTTCCGTACGACCCAAGGTGGAACTGAAGGGAGTGAGCACGCATGTGCACGAGGAGTTCTCAGCTCCATTCACCCACTCTGGTAGGACCAGAGGCACCTAAGCTCTAGCACCTCGGCATACTCAAAAGCGTGTGACCCGACTCTTCCCACAAGTCCTCTACCACACACTCATTACTCCAGGCGTGGTGTAGCGGACTAGGGGAGCAGCAACGGTGTCACCTAGGAGCTTGCTAGAAATACAGAATTTCCACCTCAACCCAGACCTACTGAATCTCAGTCTGCATTTTTAACAAAATCCCAGGAGACCCCCATCCATACTAACATTTGACAAACGTTGCTTTTATAGTCCAGATAAGGCAAAGCCATATATAAACACATCAAGCTGAGAACACCTCTAATAGATTGAACTTTTAACCTAGACACTAACAGATAGCCTTTATGACTGATGATAAGAGGAAGTTCCCCAAGCTGAGTTCTCTATACTCAGCAAGGGTGAAAATTCCCTTGTGTCTCCTCTAACCTTCAGTCCAGGACAGAATGCATCACTGACCTCAGGTTCCTGCTGTGAAAGCCAATGGGGAAATCAGGAAGGACAATGTCCATTCCCAGAGTAAGGGTGTTGCTTCTTATGAATAATGTGAAAAGAGAGGGTTTAAAGAATGGGCACCATGGAACTGCAGGATAATTAAGTCAAATGGTAACAAGGGTAATTCTAGACCCAGGGAAGGCAGCACCCAAATCCAGCTGAACAAGCTCCCAGGAAATAGACCCCACTTGCATTTTAAACTTCAAAATGAAAATCCTACTAAGTCAGTGGGGAAGTACTCCTGGGAGAAGTTCCCAGATCAGTAACTCCCCAGTCTCATAAGTTCTTTCCATCTCCATCTATCTTGGGAAACTGCAGACCTCAAATTTAACTTCCTCATCAGATGACTAGCAAATCAGAATAGACACATCCCAGTCCTAGGAGAACCACTTTGCTTCACTGGGAAATATTAAAGAGACTGACCTACCAAAGAACACCACAAAGAAAAGAAAATTATCATTTTTTTCATGACAAGGACAAAATAGAGGGAAAAAACCCTTCTTCAAACAGAAAACAACTCAAAAAACACATCTATAAAAATTCATGATACATGCTACAACACGGATGAACTTTGAAAACATTATGGTATGTGAAAGAAGCCAGTCACAAAGGAGTATATATTGTATGGTTGCATTTATATGAAATGTCCAGAATAGGCAAACCCATAGAGACAGAGAGCAGATTAATGGTTGCCTAGGGCTGGGAGAGAATGGATAAGGGGTATGAGGTTTCTTTGGGGGTAATGAAAACATTCTAAAATTAATTGTAGTGGTGGATGACAATTCTATGAATGTACTAAAAGCCACTAAACTACACACCTCAAATGGGTGAGTTGCGTGTTATATGAACTGTATTTCAATAAAGCTGTTTGAAAAACATCCATGGCTCCACACTAGTTCTACATTAGTCTAAAAACATGTAGTTCCTACCAGAATGCAAAACCTGCCCGGGCAAAATCTGAAGAAAAAAAAAGACATCAGTACTAGGTAGAGGCCCCAGCTAGATTTCCCTAGCAAAACACTCCCATCTTAGTTTGGGGAAGAATTTCACAGTCTTGTCTCAAAATCATCAGTCTCATGGAAATCCCCATCTAGCTTTAGGTTCCTGTTTCAAAAACACTGGAAAAACCAAAACAGACAAAACACACTTTCAAAACAACACCTTTACGTGGACAAGGGAAGAAACAGAAGACCATGGGACAGATCAGAATACAAAGTTAAGAATTCATTATCATTATGGAAACTCAAGTCCAAAAAAGACTACAGATTTCCCAAGGAAGCTGTGCTTCAAAAGTCCCTAAATAACTCACAAAGAATGGTAGCCAAAAGAACCCAACCGATGGCTGAGGCCTTGCAAGTGACCACACTGACCTCAGCTCCTCTGCCCCTACTGGATCTTCACCTTGACAATTCTCTTCTCAACCTGTTTAATTTCCCAAGAGCAGAGGGCATTATGAGGAGCCCTGTGAGGACTCTGGGCTGTACCTACAAGGGCCTGGGTAGGCCTGGTGGTCACACCTGTCACTCTGGAAAGTGAAACAGAAGGGGGAGATGGAACAGGTATATCCCTCTTACCTAAAGCAAAACACACCAAACCCCAGGGGCACTGAGATGCTCAGAGAGAGAGAGAAATCTCTGCAGCCTTCAGCCAACAGCTTCGTCCTGCCCTGACAAACTGGATTCTCTCCAATCTCCAGGCAAATAAACTAAAATTAATTAATAATGGAGCAGATGCTGTTTGGCTTCTGCCTCTCTGCTAGACTCCTGTTCTAAAGGGTCTGCCTCAATCCCTAAAAACAAAAGGGCTATTTCCAATGTCAAGGACACAGGGACTAGCAAGTACCTGGAAGAGTGCCGGGCACATAACAGGTATTCAATAAATTTGTTGAATGCCTCTTGAATGAATGCTGATATTACCTCCCTCAGCACTCTTGCCTTCTTCCCTCAGCCTGGAAACGCGCGCGCGCACGCGCACACACACACACACACACACACACACAAAGTCGAACGCACGCCAGTTCACTGCAACTCCATTTGTATAGAACCTTGCAAAAGTAATAAAATTAACAATTACTGCTACAATACAGGTTTCTGGGGGCAGGAATTTTTAATTGTTACTAACGTACCTTAAATGCCTAAAGCAATGCATGGCACATAACAGGCTCTCAATGAATATTTGCTTAATGCCGAATGCATTAAGGGCCTACAATGTACCAGGCCGTTCACACTCCCGCAAGGGTCCCCTTCACAATCATTTCCACAATGGCGGCAGAGGCTGCCTGGAGTCCTCCCACCGCGAGGAGCCGCTGCAGGAAGCGCCCAGCTTCCTCCCCACGTTACCGTTCATCCCCGCGGTGCCCTTTGACCCCGCAAATTCTCTGCCCCAAGTTAAGATGGCGGCATCGGTGGCAACTGCAGTCGGTGGACTGCGGCGGGCCATTCGAAGGTTGCCCTCATGGCTGGGCCCCAGCCGACGGCCGCTGTCATCCGAGCCCCCTCCAACCCAAGCGACGGCCGTACGTGACGCCTTCCTGAGCTTCTTTCGGGACCGCCATGGCCACCGACTCGTACCGTCTGCTTCCGTACGACCCCGCGGCGACCCCAGTTTACTTTTCGTCAATGCGGGCATGAACCAGGTGGGGGCGGAGTTTGTGATTTTTTTTCGTGAGAGAAAGGCGCTACGGGATTGGGCAAAGAAACAAGGGGCGGAGCTGTAGCTTCTGGGTAAAGGGCCCTGGTTGGGTTAAGTGGTTGGGGGCGTGACCTAGGGTTTGGGGAAGACTCCACCTGGGAACTTCTCGTTTGGAATTGAGTTTAGGCCCAGGAATGGGGGGTGTAGAGGCCCATGGGGGTAGCCTGGTGGAGTAAGTCTGGCTTCATTTATTCCTTCTTTGAGTAAAGATAACTCATTCATTATGTGATTGTAGTATTGAGCACATGTCAAATGCTAGATTCTCTAAACCTTTGGCTTTGAGCACGACTCACCGCCGCCCCCCTCCCACTTGGTTCTCTTCATCTGTAAAATGGGCGGAGGGGTGGGAGAGGGGGAATTGGTTAAGATTAGAGGCTGTCCAAGATCTCTACTAAATACTGACGTTGTAGGCATGCCCAGTGCCCTGTGGTCTCAGTTTTGCAGCCTATAGGCCCTGGGTGTGGTTGAAGAGGCTGAGATGGAGGATGTAGCCATTCATTGCTCTGTTTCAAGCCTCCGACACACCCCTCCTTTTGTCTTGCTTGTCTCACTAACGGAGTACTGCTGTCTCATGATTTATTTTTCCCTTGTCTGCCCCCACACACCAGAGAGACGGGTGCCCCTAGGCTCCCCAGTTGCCCCCCTGGCCAAGACCACAGTGCACTCTGGGGCTGTCAGCCTTCAGTCTAAACAGCCGTCTGTGTCCTCACTCCCCACATTTCTGTTCTAATGAGGGACTGGGCTATCCTTTCCCCTTCACGTGTTCCAGTTCAAGCCTATCTTCCTGGGCACTGTGGATCCACGAAGTGAGATGGCAAGCTTCCGACGTGTGGCCAACAGCCAGAAATGTGTGAGGGCTGGAGGACGCCACAGCGACCTAGAGGATGTGGGCCGAGACCTTTCCCATCATACCTTCTTTGAGATGCTTGGCAATTGGGCATTTGGGGGTGAATATTTTAAGGTGAGTCTCCAGAAAGTCCGGGTGTTAGGGAAGGGTCAGCAGTCAACCAAGAAGGGGGTTAAGGTTAGTCTTCTCTCCACTTCTAGAGTCTGCTTAGGCAGGACCTCATACCAGACACAGGCAAACTGCAAGATGAACATATATAGTAGGACTGTGTCTCATTTCCCTAATTGGATTGTAGGCTCCTTGATGGCCAGGACTGTGCCTCCTGCCTCATGGCTGGTCAGTAATTGTTGTGTGAATAAATAGACAGTAGTACTCAAATGCAGGAGTTAAAAATCATCCAAGGCTAGACAGGTAGAGGGTTTCATGGAGAAGGTAGGGCTTAAAAGAAAGGGGGGAGGAAGCTTCCTGGGCAGGAAAAGCTTGGAGTAGAAATGATCATGACTTATTTTAGAAACAAGGTGGACAGTGGAAATGGTTTTGCCTTAAGCTGAGGGCTGAACTCATGTGGCTTGATTAACACTTCAGTGGGGCCTTCTTCTCACCCACCTTCCTCTTCCTCATGTGAGTTTCAACTGCAGGAGGAGGCTTGCAGCATGGCCTGGGAACTGCTGACTCAGGTCTATGGGATCCCTGAGGACAGGCTATGGGTCTCCTACTTTGGTGGTGACCCCAAGGCAAGGCTGGACCCAGACCTAGAGAGCAGGGACATCTGGCTCAGCTTAGGGTAAGTTCACCCTCCCTAATGTTCATTCCTGGAGGGCAGGAGGCCTGGATAAGAGAGACTATCAGCATATCTCAGGAGACCGTGGGGTTAGTCCTGTTCTTCCTTTTGCTGAGCTTGATGGAGAGGCTCTCATGGCAGAGAGAGTCCAGCTTCTGATTTGTCTGTCTCCCCACCACCTGCCTTGCTTTCTTTCCAGGGTGCCTGCCAGCCATGTGCTTTCCTTTGGACCACAAGAGAACTTCTGGGAGATGGGAGATACTGGCCCTTGTGGGCCCTGTACGGAGATCCACTATGACCTGGCTGGTGGGGTAGGAGACCCCCAGCTGGTGGAGCTTTGGAATCTGGTCTTCATGCAGTACAACAGGTAATGGGGTGCTGAAGCAGGAGGAAAATGTCTGGCTGGAAATGAAAAAAGTAGCAGTCAGGAGACTTTAATCCATTTCTTATAAAAACAAACAAGCCCTGACTGGAGCGGCTCAGTTGGCTAGGCATCGTCCCGCAGAGCGAAAGGTCACCAGTTCAATTCCCAGTCATGGCACATGACTGGGTTGCACGTGTCTGGGTTGCAGGTTCAGTCCTGGTTGGGGCACATTCAAGAGGCAACCAACTGATATTTCTCTCTCACAACGATTTTTCTCCCCTTTCCTTTCTTCTTCCCTTTCTCCCTCTCTAAAAATAAATAAAATCTTAAAAAAAAAAAACCAACCACTTAAATGGCTCTTCTTATATGCCAGGCACATTTCTAAATGCTTTTCGGATAATAACTGATTTGATTTAATCCTAGTCTTTGCCCATTACAGTTTAAACTAGTCACTGCTGCCCCCTGACCTCTGCTTTCTTATCAAATGATAGAGTTGAACTTGATGATCTCTAAGATTTTCTTCTGGCCTTGACATGCCTCTTTCTAAGGGAAAAGAATTCGGTCCCAGAAAGGGGAGGTCTGGTTCCAAGCAAGGGCCCAAGTGGGGTGAGGGGAGACTCACCCTTTATGAGAAAGCACAGGACCCACAGCCATCGTCTGTGTCTGAGGGGGGGCGGGGGTTACACTGCCCTCTGGTCCCCCCTCTGTCAGCCTCCTTGAACCCTTCCTCATTCCTCTATTCCACTTGAGCATCTGCCTCACACCTGTAATCCTGTGCGGGGCCTCACCTTACACATTTTCCCTGGCAGAGAGGCAGATGGAAGTCTGCAGCCCCTGCCCCAGCGGCACGTGGACACAGGAATGGGCCTGGAAAGGCTGGTAGCTGTGCTGCAAGGCAGACGCTCCACCTACGACACTGACCTCTTTTCCCCGCTGCTCAACGCCATACACCAGGTGAGCCTGCCTCTTCCCTTCCAGAAGCCTCTCTGGCCTGCTCACCACCAGAGCTTTTGGAATCCGGTCTTCATGCAACACAGCAGGTCATGGGGTGCGAGGCAGGAGGAAAACCCCTGGCTGGCAGTGAAAAAGGCAGCAGTCAGGAGAGAGGTGGCAGCGGTACTTCTAGGAGTTGGCCGGCTATCATTTCGGGGCAGTTGGGGTGACCAGGCCACATATCTGTCATCCTCCAGCAGGCTAGCTTCAAATTCTTCACATCGCAGCTCAGCAAGGTTACGAGAAGGAGAGCAGTCGCACATAAGGCCTCCGGAGGCCTAGGCTCAGAACAGTGTCATTTCCACCACATTCTGTTGACCAAAGCAAGTCACAGGCTAGCCTAGATTCAAGGCGTGCTTTCCTTGACAGAAAGCAACTGTAAAGTCACACTGCAAAGCAGCGTGGGCGCAGAAACAAAGGATTGCGGCCACTGTTGCAAACAATCTACCACAGAGAGGAAGGCTAGAGTCCAGTCTTGTGGGATCTAGGAGTCCCAAGTGGGGCTTGTATTCTAAGTGCGGCGAGCAGGGCTGTGAGTGGAGAGGAGCATGATCTGACCGACACTGCAAAAGGCTGCCCCTTTTGTTGTGTGGAGGATGGGCTGGAGGGAGACAAGAGTAGAAGCTGAGAAACCCATTGGGAGGCTATTTCATAGTCCAGGGAACAAACAGTAGGGTGTAGCTTAGGCTGGTGGGAGTGGAAGTGGAGAAAAGTAGATTGATTTGAGAGATCCCATGGGTAGAAGCCAAGGCCCCACTGGTGGATTGGACTGGGAGGGGAAGGAAAAGACGGGTTCCCAAGTGTTTGACTTGAGCAATGAGCTGATTGGCGGCGGCACTGCCTATTGAGGGGGCAGCTTGGGGAAGAGAGGTCCGGGGCTGCGTGAATCTAGCACTCTGCTCTGGAGGTCACACATGTGCACACAGCTTACACTGAGCCTCTCTGCCCCCCATAAACCCTGCAGAGGCAGGTGTGGGCATCAGAGAGCACCGGAGTCGGACAGGCCTGGTTCAGATCTCAGATCTGCTCCTGAGGAGTTGTGTGGCCTTGTGGCACTTAGATCCTCTGAGCCTCTGTTTCTTCAAGAGGATGTTTTAGGGGTTAGATGTCATGTCGTCCAAACACCCACACAGTTCTATAGTAGAAATTCAGTGAATGATCACACCTGTGATGATTGTTAGTGTGAATGTGGGCCCCTTGAGGGCAGGGTCTGACTCCCACTCATCTCTGAAACTTCTCTAGGCAGGTCATTCCAGATGTAGTCAACTTTAGGGGTGCTGAATAGCATCCCATCTAGGCCAGGTCAGGCAGGGCCCGCAGCCGTGTCTTTTCTCTCCTGCTTTCCAGGGTTGCAGGGCACCCCCTTACTTGGGCCGGGTGGGGGCAGCCGACAAGGGCCGCACAGACATGGCATACCGCATAGTGGCTGATCACATTCGCACACTCAGCGTCTGCATCGCCGATGGTGTCTCCACTGGAATGTCGGGCGCCCCGTGAGTCTGGAAGGACTACAGAGAGGGGAAGGTGCAGCTGGGGCTTACAGGGGAGTAGGAGTAACAGATGAGAGGTGGGTCGGGTTGAGATGGCATGAGGAGCTAGGGAAGGGAGAGGGCTTTGGGGTAGGAGCATGTACTGGACCTTGCCTCCTCAATCCCCATGCTACTGACCAGGGACTGCTGGAGATTCATATCCAAGTTCTGAACCCCTCTTCTAGGCTGGTTCTTCGTCGGATCCTCCGTCGAGCAGTGCGGTTCTCTACAGAGGTGTTGGGGGCACCACCTGGCTTCCTAGGCAGCCTGGTACCTGTAGTGGTGGAGACACTGGTAAGGGCAGAGCCTCCTCACTCCTCTGGGCCTCCCTGGGTACTTGGGGCGTCTGCCGCTGAGCCTGTGCAGTGCCCCCAGCCTGGGCTCACCACCCTAAATTTCCACCCCAATGTCCTGTCGGCAGGCTGAGGAAGCTGGAATTGCTTACAAAAAGCAGGGAACCTCCAGGAGGTCTCCTTGCCTAGCTGCTGAACCTTTGACCTTGGGACCCCCTCTGCCTGTGTCCCCACCCCACGTGGAAATTGATTTTCCATTTGGGTCCCTCCCCATGTCCTTCAGTCCATCTGAGCTTCCAGAACAGCTGTCCTCAGGGCAGCCCAGGGGACAGAAGTAGAGAGCAGACTGCTTGCCTTTCACACCTCCTCAGCCCTCTCTACCTCCTCCAGGGAGACACTTACCCGGAACTACAGAAGAACTCAGCCCAGGTACTGGATTTGGATAGGGGAGGGACAGGCTGACAAGAGAGTGGTAGAGAGAGGCTCTCCCTCCAGTCCTACCCCACCCCTGGTTCAGATAGCCCGCCTGGTGTCGGAGGATGAGGCAGTCTTCCTGGCCTCCCTGCAGCGGGGTCGGCGGATTATAGACCGGACTCTGAGGCGCTTGGGACCTTCTGAGGTCTTCCCTGGTGAGTGGGTTGCCTTGCAAGGCACAAGAGCCTCCCTTCGGCAAGCCAGGGCAGGCCAAAGAGGAAGCTCTGGGCCAGGGCTGTGCCTCATCTCCACCCTTCTCCTTCCTATGTCCCTCTTCCTCCTGTGTCCCTCTTCTTCCTATGTCCCTCTTCCTCCTGTGTCCCCCTTCCTACACTCTTTCCAACACCAAGACATCTCTGTTGTGGGAATGCCACCCTGCTTCTCCCTATTTCCCCGCTTCCTCTGCCCAACTGACCTTGCCTCAGTCTCTGCTCTCCAAGGCTGGCTTTATGCCTAGAATGAGCCTCTCTCCTCCTCTGAAATGACGATTGCCACCTGCCAGCTCTGGCCTTTGAGCACGAAGCCTGAAGGTGACCCCTGTCCCGGGCCAACCCAGTGTGGGGAGAGGGCACTTATGTTTGGCACTGGTAGGGTTAGAAAAGCCCTGGCCCTTCTCCCTTACTCCTCCCCCTCCCCCTACACTGCCCCTGCCCACTCAAAACTGCTTGTCTTCCTTCCAAAAAGCCGAAGTGGCCTGGTCCTTGTCAATGTCTGGGGACCTGGGGCTCCCCCTGGACCTGGTAGAGCTGATGCTGGAGGAGAAAGGGGTGCAGCTGGACTCAGCTGGGCTGGCACAGCTGGCCCAGGAGGAAGCCCAGGTACAGGCTGGGCACCCTGCCAGGGTTCTGTTGGGACAGTCAGCCCACTCCCCAGCCCTGAGTTCCTGGGGGAGGAGCTGCAGCTATTGAGGGGAGTGGGGCTGAAGTGGGGTCTATCCTCCACACAGCCCATAGAGGGGAATACTCATGCAGTGGGCTAAACAGAGGAGCGGAAGGGGAGGGGCCTGCACAGCATCCTAGGACGCTCCTCCAGGGACAGAATTGGGTGAGGAAGGCCTGATCCTTTGCCTCACCAGCCAACCCAGATCTCTAACAGCCAGCCAAGCGCTGAGCGTTTATTCCAGAGGGGATGCAGGGTCCATAGGGTGGTGTGGCAGGGACAGGGCTCTGCAGAGGCCTCAGTCCCGTTGCACTCTCCATGCACCCTTTCCATACACACGTGTACACACACACCCATCCTGTAGCACCAGGCCCGGCAGGCTGAGCCAGTTGAAGAGCAGGGACTGAGGCTTGACATCCATGCCATGGGGGAGCTGCAGCGCCGAGGTGTGCCTCCAACAGATGACAGCCCCAAGTACAACTACTACCTTCAACCCTGCGGGGGTTACGGTGAGAGCCTGGACTGAGGCCGGTAGCTACAAGCTTGCCTGCCTGTGGTTGGGAGGGACCGGCAGAGGGTTGCCCCATGCATTCCCCAGGGTAGCCACCAGGGGTCTCTGTGGCCCTCAGCTGGACTTGGGGGTGTGCACCACCCCTCCACACCCCTCTCCCCACCAGGTGCCTTTTGGCTTCAAGTAAAGCACAGACCCACAGGCATGTACATCTTTAACCCCTACCTAGCACTGATAGCCATTCTTTGCCCTGGTAGAGTTTGGCCCCTGCGAGGCCCAGGTGCTCCAGCTGTACACAGAGGATGGAAGAGCTGTGGCCTCCGTCGGGGCAGGCCAGCGCTGTGGCCTCCTCTTAGACAGAACCAACTTCTACGCTGAACAAGGGGGTCAGGCTTCAGACCGAGGCTACCTAGTGCGGCTGGAGCAGCAGGTGAGTATCCCCCACACACAGAGGCTAACTTCTACAGGAGGCAGACCTGAGCCAGAAAGGTAGCCGAGGGGAGGGAAAGGCTGCAGGCAGTCATTCCGGCACCTTGGCCCCTGACCTTCCCTAGGATGTGCTGTTCCCCGTGTCCCGGGCCCAGGTCTGTGGAGGCTTCATCCTCCATGAGGCTGTGGCCCCTGAGTGCCTGAAGGTGGGGGACCAGGTGCAGCTGCATGTGGATAAGGTAAGGAAGAGTCCCACCCCTGCTGTTCTTGACACTCTGTAGCCCCTTTCCTCCCCGCCCTACTGTCACCCAGGACGCTGGGTGACAGAAGCATTTCAGGCCTGGCGTCTGGGCTGCATGGAGAAGCACACGGCCACTCACCTGCTACACTGGGCACTGCGGCAATCTCTGGGCACGGGCACGGAGCAGCGCGGCTCCCATCTCAATCCCGAGCGGCTACGCTTTGACGTGGCCACCCAGGTGAGCACGACAGAGAAAGACAGCCTTCAAGCGAGGCAGCAGGCTCAGAGTGAGAAAGGCTGGCAGCATGGGGAATCCGGCCGTTCTGAGGGCCTGGTCTCACTGTCACTCAGTCCCTGTGGGAACCCCTCAGGAAGGGATTGGCTAGACAGTGCTGGAGCCCTCGCTTCACCTCCAGCCACCATCTTCCTTATCCCTGCTGTCCCCCGAGCCGCTGTTGCTCAAATGGAGCTGCCCTCCCCCTTCCCTGCTACACTGTTTCCCTCCTCTTCTTGCTCATCCGGCTCAGTACTCCCTCGAAGAAGCACTCACTGACCAGCCCCATTCCACCTGACTGCTCCTTATCCCTGCCCCTCCCCCTCTGTACCTCTCTTCCATCGGGCTGCCCTGCTGTAAGCCACCTGAGTACAGAGCCTTCATTTTCTGTTTCTCCCCCGACCTTTAACACCTGATGAAGGACTGCAGCTTCCCGCAGGCCCACTTCCAGGTAGCTTTCTAAGGAAGAGAATTGTTTGCTCCACAGATACTCACTGAACTCCTGTTACATGCTAGCCACTGTTGTAGAACCCTGGGGTAGTTCAGTGAATAGTGACTGCTTTTTTTTTTGTATTTTTTCCATTACCATTTTATCCCCCTTACACCCTGCTCAGTAACTGTCTCTTAATGCATCATTTGCGAGCCTAGGGCTGACTGCATGTTGGTATGTCCATTTCCCTCCCACCCCACCAGGCCCCACTGACCCCAGAGCAGCTCCAGGCAGTGGAGAGCACTGTGCAGGAGGCTGTGAGGCAGAATGAGGCCGTGTACATGGAGGAGGTACCCCTGGCACACACTGCACATGTCCCTGGCCTGCGCTGTCTGGATGAGGTGAGTTGGGGGAGCCCCCTTCGTGGAGATCACCTTCCCCCCACAGGCCAGTTAACAGTCTTGTCCCCTCTCACCCACAGGTCTACCCAGACCCAGTGCGGGTGGTGTCAGTGGGGGTGCCTGTGGCCCATGCACTGGACCCAGCCTCTCACGCTGCACTGCAGACTTCGGTGGAGCTGTGCTGTGGGACGTGAGTGTCCCCTTCTGCCTGCCCTGGCCTGGGGCTGGGCCCTCACCCTGCCTTGGTCTTTGGAGCCACCAGCCCCTGGTTTGGAGCTCAGGCTGCTCTTTTCCCTTCCATATTCCCTGCTGACTTCCTACTCTCTCCCTGTGCCTGCAGGCACCTGCTGCGCACGGGGGCTGTAGGGGACCTGGTCATCATCGGGGAGCGCCAACTCTCCAAGGGCACCACCCGCCTGCTGGCCATCACTGGGGAGCAGGCCCAGCAGGTCGGCACGCCAGCAGGGCCCGGGAGGCTCTGAGTGGATGAGGGGCAGGGGACGCCTACAGCTGATACGCTGAGGCTGGGGGATGCCCGGCCGCAGAGCCAGTGTTTCTACATGTGCACTGCTGGCAGCTGGTATCTGTTGTGATTATTGGGTGCCTTCATGGGTCCTGATTGTTAAATATGTATAATTTGGCCCTGAGCAGCAATAGGTTGAGAGCCTTGAAAGTAAGCCGAGCAGCCCTGACCATCCTGTTCCCTCCCTGCAGGCCCGAGAAGTGGGCCAGAGGCTGGCCCAGGAGGTAGAAGCAGCCACAGAGCGGCTGAGTCGGGGCAGCCGGGATGTAGTGGAGGCTCAGCGGCTGTCCAAGGACATGGGACGACTCACTGATGTGAGGGCTGTGTACACGCACACACACCCTTGTCCTTGTACTGTACCCTTCCCCGTGCCTCCCTGGACCATTCCAGTCTCTCCCACCTTTCCTGTTGGACTCCAGCTGGCCTAGATGTTCGTTGTTTGTCTACAGGGTGGGATGTGGTGGGTGTGGCCTCTCCCTGCCCCTGCTGGACCCTGCCTCTGGGACTGTGGCTCAGGGAGGGGTGAGGACGATGTACTGCTTCTGGCCGTAGGCTGTGGACACTGCTGTGATGCCCCAGTGGCAGCGGCAGGAGCTACAGGCCAGGCTGAAGGTGCTGCAGCGGCGTGCCAACACTGCTATCCGGAAGCTGGAAGTGAGGCAGGTAGGAGGAGGTTTGCCGCACCCACAGGGGCAGATACCAGGCGTACCAAACAAGGGTCAGAAGCACTCTAGTGTGAGCACAGAGAAGCTTCAAGGCCTGGGGTGGGGGTGGGTATCAGCTCACTCTCCTGCCAGCTGGGCACCCTCACCAGGCCCCCTCTTCTCTCTGCCAACTATGCCTCTGCAACACCCAAGTCCGGTTCAGGCTCTCCCTCCAGGAAGCTAACTGATTACTCCATTCAGCCCTGATTACTCCTTGACTGTGCGTCCTTCCTCCTGCCCCCTTCCCTCCATCTGTGCTCCAGCCTTAGTCCTTTCACCTTCATTGACCTATTTGTCAGGGCCTGGAGCGAAGACGAAGGGGAGGAGGTGCGGGAGGAGAGGAAGGACCAGGTGGGACCCAAAAAAAAGGAGGCCATTCTAGGCAGAACCCCTGGCCCCTCTGCTCAGAGCTGAAGACTTTCGCTGGGGGAGAGGATTTCTGGACTGGGGTTCAGTTCAGAAGTGGGGGCCAGTTTTCTTCCAGCTTGACCCCTGTGCTGTCCCTCCTGCCCCACAGGCTGCACAGAAAACCCAGGAGCTGCTGCAGCGGCACTCAGAGGGGCCCCTGATTGTGGACACAGTTTCCACTGAGTCCCTCTCAGTGAGTATCGGGGTTGGGGGTAGCCCCAGGGTCTGGGGAGGGGGAAGTCCCAGCAGAGAGATACCTGGGAGTCTAGGGACTATGGGGCCACCATCTGCCCTCCTTTGCCTAGGTGCTGGTGAAGGTGGTCCGGCAGCTGTGTGAGCAAGTGCCCAGCACGTCCGTGCTACTACTCAGCCCCCAGCCCCTGGGGCATGTGCTGTGTGCCTGTCAGGTGGCCCAGGTGAGGGAAGTGGGAGAGCAGCCCCCACCCTGCCAATCTCCTAGTCCAGTCCCCTGATTCCACTCCCTTTGTTCTTCCCAGACGAGGGAGCCAAGGCTGGATGGAGGTGATCTATGAGAACATCCAGGACATAGATAGGGCCATCTCCTTGTCCCTAATCACCACACAACCCCACCAGAGTATACCATGAGAGTCCCTAACTACCAGCCTCCCACTGCAGGCTGCACATCCCGTGCAAACAAGTAGCAGACACTCATCACCCTCTTTACATATTCCCAGCCCAACCCTCACCTGTCTTCCGCCACTCGCCCTGTGATGTGCCTGGCTGGGCAGGGCATGCCAGTCACCATGACTCCACTCTTGAGAGTATGTTGAGTGAACGGTGGCAGGGAGGGTGGCTCTGCATTGCTGTCCCTTCTGTTTCTATCTCCAGAGTCCCACACCAGCTTTCACAGCAGAGGCCTGGGCGCTGGCTGTGTGCAGCCACATGGGGGGCAAGGCCTGGGGCTCTCGAGTGGTTGCCCAGGGCACCGGAAGCACCGCTGACCTGGAAGCTGCCCTCAGTACAGCCCGAGCCTACGCCCTCAACCAGCTCTGACCCAGGGACTTATATAGACTAAAAAGACAGCACACAGGCCAGTGACAGATACGGGTCAGTTGCTGACTGTGGTGAGAACCAATCAGACAAAAAGAACCAGCAGAACCCCCCGGAGGCTACCGGGGAGGACTAGAGGCCGGAGGCCAAGCAGCTGAGCTGAAGAAGGCCCACCTGGGCTGGGTCTGGTATGGACACAAGGAGATCTGGTGTGGGCTGGCCAAGCCAGAAGTGGGGCCAGGGACACCCACACTAAGTGAATGTGAAAACATGGGCTGTCCTAGCTGTGACTGCTCATTAAAAAGTATTTCCCCCACCCTGGCTGGTGTGGCTCAGTGGGTTGAGTGCAGGCCTGTGATCCAAATGGTCGACGGTTCGATTCCCAAGCAGGGCACATGCTTGGGTTGCGGGGCCCAGTCCCAGTTGGGAGCATGCAGAAAACAACCACACATTGATGCTTCTCTCCGTCTCTTTCCCCTGTCTTCCCCCCTCTCTATAAATAAATAAATAAATAAATAAAATCTTTTAGAAATAAGAAAAAAATTACAAGTCCCAGAGGAGAGGAAGTTCCTGAAGATTCTTTTGCTTGAAAAATGGTCAGGCTTTCCCCTCCCAGCAGCCTGATATGGGTGCTCCATCACCAATCTGACTCCTCACTGGGCTGAAAGGCCACCCAAGCATCCACATCAGGACCATCCTCATGGCCACAAATGCTGTGTGGGGCTCTGTGCCAGCCTGCTCTGGGTACCCACAAAGGCCTCCCCAGCCCCCAAGATCCAGAACTGTCGTGTGGAAGTCATTGCAGATCCTCTGGTGTCACTTAGTTCTTTAACAGTGACTAGTCATTGAAGGCCCTGGTGATTGGTTGATAAAATGAGTAACAGGTACTGGTCAGTGGCTGTGAAGGGGTTGAGAACCAGACAACACTTCTTTCTTGTCCTTGTGGAGCTTCTGTCGGGAAGGAGGCAATAAAGAGAAAGAAGTTGTCAGCCAGTGATGAGGTCTGAAGAAAAACCGGACAGGATCGGGACAGTGGGGTGGTGGTATTTCTCCACTGAGAGGTGGCATCTCTGGGAAGAGCTGTCCAGGCGGAGGGAACAGCCAGTGCTGAGGGGGAAGAGGGCAGGCACAGTGAGCTGGGGGAGTGGCAGGAACCGCAGCAACACTGTTCTTTAAAAACAAGCTGCACAGCACCTGCCCCATTCCGAGCTGAAACTGAAAACCGGCAGCTCGGAGCAGGAAGGAGCTGAGGGATAGAGGCAGCCCTTCTTCCCTACCACAACGAATTTATCCAGGACGCAGATGCCATAGCTCCGCCTCTGTTCCCAAATCCCTGTTGTTATAGGAAGGGAAGGACCTCAGGGGACCCATCGTCGAGTCAAAGGCTCCCTGGCTACCAAGTTCTGGGGCTGTTTAATTAAAATTATCAGAGCAGAGCAGGCCCTCCTAGCATTTTTCCCTGCATGATTTCTCATTCTTTTGAGGCACCCGTGATTTGTTGGTAAATCACTGTTAAGGGTTTGAAATCCCTTAGACCTGAATCCTCGTGCCCAGCCCTCACCACTTGCTCAGCTCTTTGGAGGTGCAAAGCTTGACCTCAAATCTCAGCAACTGCAGCAGTAGCGGTTGGCGCTCTCCAAAGGTCCAGCTTTTTACACGTGGACACCAAGGCGAAGCACGGTACCCTCACTTTATTGATGAGTTAATTGAGCTTCTAAGATGTTAACATCCAGAGTTACCAACTGATAACATGGGGGTGAGGGGTTCCAACCACGCGTGCAGTCAAAAGTCCGCCCATAACAAATCTGCCCCCGCATGTGTGCATGCGCACCAGACATCCAAAATGCGTAATCGTCCGCACAGCCGAAATTAAAGCTAAACTCTGCCTCCCTGTGAAACTTCCCACCACGCTGGTGGCCTTGTCCCTCCTGAAGGACAATTTCTTTTTCTTCCTAGTGAAGTTGGTCACCCGTTCCCCTCAGGACAGCACATCCTGTCCCTCGGGGCTGGCGGGGGTGGGGGGTTGACATCAGGCTTAGAGCTGTGTGAAGGAGTGCTGTGGAGGCTGGAACCTTCCTGCCTACTGGCAGACATCAGCCTTGTTTACATCGTAGAGAAAGGTGGAAGGTGCCACTCTGCAGGGATGCTGCAGCCCACAGCTCTCCCGCAGGGCTTGCCCCAGAGGAGTCCCGGCAACACCTGCAGCTGCCCTTCCCCCCTCCTCATCTTCCAGAAAAGACTGACTGCCAGTGCTTCTCCTGGACCGTGCTAACACTCGCCATCCCCCACCCCCACTTCCAAACAAAAGTCTCCAAGAAGGAAAAGCACTCCAGTCCAGGGATTCTGCCCGGAACCCCCACTCCTCACCTTCCCCCACAAAAGCCCACCCATTCCTAAACATGTCCCCCAGACGCACAAAGTATGCCCCACGGTCAGAGTTCCGCCTGCCTGCACAGCAGCCGCACACAGCACATTAGCCAGAAACTTCCTTGCGTCAACCCCGTGCCAAGGCACGTAATGACAGCCATCAAAAGACAGCCTTGCGCCAGCTAGGCACCTGGTGGAGACTTGGTGCGCAGGCTGGCGGACACGCACGCGAACGCACCCGCTCTGGACCCGCCCCCTGGAGACGTGGGGCGTCCTTAACGACCGGCGCGGACTTTGCCTGAGCCTGCCGAAAGGCGAGCGCCTGGGGACCGGGAACCGGTGAGGCAACCTCTGGGAGAGATGACACTCAACTCCGGGTCTCTCCTATCGGGCTGAACTCTCCCGCCCCCACCCCCCATTCCTGCCCGCGGGATGCCCTCAACCCACCCAGGCCCAAAGCCGGCAGGCGGCCCCTGCCTTGGCCCCCACATTTCGAGTGGCGGGGAAGGGCTGGTCTGTAACTTCAGGAGGCTCCCCAACTCCCACCCATTTGAGGTGGGACTCGTGCCTCCTCCCTGGCCAGAGTCACTGTCTGCGAAGTTGCCCAAGGCGTAGGGCTTACGCGCAAGGGGAGGGGGTGCCAAGAGAAGCAGGAAGGGGGAAGTGGGCACTGGGTAGGTCGTGGAGGAGAGCAGTCCTAAACGCCGGACCCCAGCCTTCTCGGAAGGGCTGACCCCAGCTCCTGCGGGCTGCAACCCCTCCTGCGGAGCAGGAAGCCACGCACCTCCCTCCCACAGCAGGGCTGGTTTCCCTTGGTTGCCTAGGAGAAGCGAGGGCCTGGTCCCCTTAGGCAGTTGGGGGAGGGCCTCTTTGACCTTTGGCGCTGAGATCCCCTGCGGCAAGTCTGAGCCGTAGGGAGGGATGAGCAGCGGGGAGTGAAGCCGCTGGAGTCCCTTTTAAGACAACAGACCTCAGTGGGCAGGCGTGGAAGAAGGGTCGGGCCCACGGGCTAAGAAGTGCGCTGTTCACTCACCAGAGACCGAGCAGGCTGGGCCTGGGCTCTGTCGGAGAAACGTTCTTGCCACTCTTTTGTGATTCCACTAATCGGGAGTTCCCAAATGAGAGTTTGGGAGTGACCTGGCCTGAGGTAGGGTCTGACGTAGTGGTGGTCCGAGTGAAAAAGACTGGGGAAATGTAGACAAAAGCCCAGGGCCCTGAGGACAGATGCCTGGGGTGAAAGAGAGGCTGGGTTGGAAGGCACAGGAAACACCGGAGAAGTGAGTGGAGCCCCGGGGGGCCCAACGGGTGCTGTGTCAGGCAGCCCATCAGAGTGTCCAGGGGCACAGAGGTGCTCATGGGCCTACAGAGGGCAAGGGGCTTCAGCTTCTCAGTTCAGGGGGAGGCAGGTGAGGACGAGGCGGTGTGACAGCAGGAAGGGGCCTCGGCTTCCCCCAGCGTCTTCAACTTTCCCATTTGGGCAGGTGGGAGGAGTCTGTGCCCAGAGTGATTCTATTTAACTGGGGGCTTCAGAAGGAGAGTGAAGGTCTGAGTCTTCCTCTGAGAGGAGGTAACGTGCTAGAGATTCAAGCTTTGAATCCTAGGTCCGTGAAGAATGTGGAGGGTAGTGTGGGCTGTGGGGAGGGAAGACAGAGTTCTGCAGGATTCGTATGGGTCCCCGGGGACCATTAAGCGGAAGGACACAAGCAACGATCCAGTTCTGTGGAAAGACCCTATGCCTGGCAGTGATATAGGGGGTGAGGGAGCCTGGGCTGTTCAGGTCAGCACCAAAAGGGGACCTCCACACTCCACCCTGGTGACACGACAAGAGAGCTCATGAGCCAGAGAAAGTGGGAGGTCCACTGGAAAAATGCTGTGAACAACCACTTTGGGGCATTTAGAAAGCAACACTAACACCTTATTACTTGTTACGCTTTGATTCATAAAAGTAAGAGAGAGTCTCAGACAGACACCAGCTCAACCTTAGTTTCTCCACCTACTAGTTCTATGAAGCTTAGCAAGTTACTTAACCTTTCTAAGAGTCTGTTTCCTCATTTGTGAAATGGGGATAATGATGTTATAACAACAATAATAATCCTCAATAATAAATTTGAAGACTGAATAAACTTGGGTAAGCCATCTAACATCTTCATCATAGTGTCTAACACATCTTGAGTTCTGGCTCTGAGCTCAGTACTATGAGTATATGAAATGCCTCACACACATTCGCTCCTTAATCCTCTGGGTAATCCTATGAAGGTACCATTAATTACATCCCCATTTATAGAGAAAGAAGTGGAGGCTGACTGAGGTAAAATGACTTGCCCAAGGTCTCTCAGGTGCTAGGTGGCAGAGTGGAGATTTGACCATAGGCAGTGCAACCCCTGAATCCTCAGTCAGCTGCTACCCTGCCCCCTGCTCTACACATGCTATTGAGAGCTTAGAAGCCAATGAATAGTAAGCAGCTCTGTAGAGGCAAGGACACGGTTCCCAGAACACTTGTCCCCCAGACACAAGCCATCAAAACTAAGGACAACACTGGCCAAACGAGGTCATCTCATCACTTACATTACCTGTGCCTGGGCCTATGGAAAGCAGACCTTCATACCTAACCATTTGAGTTATGTCCTGAAAGTGGTTACAGGACACAGGACCCTGGGCCCTAGTTGAGGACATAGTGTGGGGACCTTAGAGGAGGAGATGTGGCCTCTCTCCAGGGACTGTGGTCCTGGCTGGGTTGGACTGATGCTGGAGGCACAGCCTGTGAAGTCCAGCAGGCCCATGAGACAGGCTCCAGGAGATGGAAGGTCACGAGGCATATGCCTACTTTCTCCATCCCTTAGATCAGGACGCCAGATGGTGGCACAAGAGACACTCTGTCCTGTGGCCCCAATCTTCTCTCTGGAATATCAGAGAGAATTCCTGTCCCAGAGAAGGACCAGAGTCTTGACCACACTTCCAGTCTTCCAACTCTGGGATTCTCTGACTGCCCTGTGGGTTCCCCAGGGAAAGAATGCTCCAGACAGTAAGGTGACTGCTCTGTCACTTCTGGGGCTATCTTCCATGCACCCTTGGGGGCTGTCTGGATGTCCCTCGGGCCCTGGCTACTACATGTCTACTCATCCCTGCAGGCTTCCAGGGAGAATAGTGCCACCTACTACCACTCTCAGCAGAACACTGGTGAGGCCCAGGCCAGACTAAGGCCGCCCTGCAAAGTAGACGGAGCTATCTCAGGGGTCCTGCCTACTCATTTTCCCCTGAGCCCCGCCCCCCCCCCACTCAGTGGTACATTTTTCTTCCCACCCCCTAACTTGGTTTTTGGATCTGAAACATGCACACCAAGGCATGGATGACCGAAAAGCGGATATATACATTCTGTGCACTTAAACTGTCAGCGTAATATGTCAAAGGACTTCGACATTCTCTGAAGTTTGCAGCCTTAATGTCAGTACATATTTCATACCTCACTTTGTTTGACCTAAAATGGTGAGATGCATTTTTAAAAAGCAGTTCAAGGTTAATATATGAGAATATACCCATGTATGTAATATTAAGACTTTGTCTCACTGAAGGGGAAGTGCATTTTATTTTTTTAAGATTTTATTTACTTTTAGAGAGAGAGGGAGGGAGAAAGACAGAGATGGAGAGAAACATCGATCGGTTGCCTCTTGCATACCCTCACTGGGGGACCTGGCCCACAACCCAAGCATGTGCCCTGACCAAGAAATTGAATCGGCATCCTTTCGACTTACAGGACGACGCCCAACCCACTGAGCTACACCAGTAAGGGCAGGAAGTGCATTTTAATGTAACAGGGATGAAAGCCTTATTATGTTAGGGGCCTGAAATTCCCACACTGAGATGCCAAGGCCTGGTTGCTCTCCCAGGGTGGGAGGCCCTCCCTGACAGGTCCTCTCTGCATGAAGATAGGACCCCTACTTCCCAGTAGATGTGCTGCCTTCTTTGTGAGTGGAGAGTAGGAAAGTGTGGGGAAGGGGACACACCAAGTGACTGTGGAAGAGCAATGCATCTTGCTTAGAGGCAGCAGCCTGCCCTCAGACTCCAGCCCCAGCCCTCCTAGGTGTCCTGGGGCCAGTCATTTTCTGCTCTGGTCCTCAGTCTCCTCATTGGTAGAATGGGCTCCGAAGCCTGCCCTGCCTCCACTCTAGAGTGTTTGTAAGACTCAAATGAGAGCAGAGTTCTGAAAGGCGCTTCTAACTGTTAAGTGCGGAGCAGATGTTAGTTGCAGATACGGTCCTATGGCTGGAGTGATGGGAGGTAAGACGGGAGGCTCAGGATTTTCAGGAGAAAAAGGGGCCACAGGAGATAGATGTCAGGCCCTGTGTATAATAACCTGGGAGCCTTTGGCCCTTTTCAGCCACCCCACTGAGCTATTCTCTCTACTGATTTAGGATTTTTCCCATGATTTAATTCACCAAACGATGAGCCTATTAAAATGGTCAGGACCCTCTGTTTGGAAAGGGGTAGTAACCCAACTCTTGCCTTCAGCAAAAGGGACTCATTAGAAGATGCCAAGTTAGGTCTCAGAACTGAAGGAACCGCTGAGGAATCCAGCAGTTCTGGGGCCTCAGGGACTGGGACTGGGGACTGAAGGAAGCCAGGTGCTCTCTGTTCACCTCTCGTTTCCGCTGGTCTCCACCTGGCTTCTCTCCCCCTACTGCAGACAGGTCTTTCCATGGGAAGGGAAACAGCTGCCTGCAGCAGGGGATCCGTATCCTTCAAGGACATATGTCTTTGTGTCTACCTTTACTTGGACAAACCCCAAGCAGGGCTCTGATTGGCTTGCAGGAGGTGGCCACCCTGAACCAATCACTTTGACCAATATAGGATACTTCTACTGGCCAGAATCTGTTATCAGAAGGAGATGGAGCAGCCCAAAACAACAGCTACCCCACCTAATGCAGACTGGACACTGGTTATGGACCAGAGACCAAAATGAGTAGCAAACAGTCCCTGCACCCTGAGGGGCTCACAGTCTAGTGTGGGTGTGGGGAGAGAGTAGTCAGTCATATCACTGCAGTGACACGAGTACTGGGAGTCTGATACAGGGAGGGACTATTTAGGGGATGGGGGACAAGAAAGGCTGAAAGTCTAATAAAGGCCAAAATAAAGGCTATGCAAAAGTGAAATAAAGAAATGTATACAGAGAACTAACAGTGAAGGGAAGGAAATTGAGACTCAAATAAATGATTTGGAGCAGAAAGAGGAAATAAACAATCAGCCAGAACAGAGTGAAGAAACAAGAATTTAAAAAAAATAAGGAGAGGCTTAGGAACCTCCAGGATAACTTTAAATATTCCAACATCTGAATCATAGGGGTGCCAGAAGGAGAAAAGGAAGAGCAAGAAACTGGAAACTTATTTGAAAAAATAATGAAGGAAAACTTCCCCAGTATGGTGAAGGAAATAGACATGCAAGTCCAGGAAGCTCAGAGTCCCAAAGAAGTTGGATCCAAGGAGGAACATACCAAGGCACATCATAATTACATTACCCAAGATTAAAGATAAAGAGAAAATCTTTTGTTTTAAAGATTTTATTTATTTATTTTTATTTTATTTTTTAATATATTTTATTGAGTATGCTATTACAGTTGTCCCATTTCCCCCCCTTTATTCCCCTCCACCCTGCACACACCCTCCCACCTACATTCCCTGCTCTTAGTTCATGTCCATGAGTCATACATATAAGTTCTTTGGCTTCTATATTTCCTATACTATTCTTAACCTTCCCCTGTTTATTTTCTACCTACAATTTATGCTACTTATTCTTTGTACCTTTTCCCCCTGTCTCCTCCTCCCACTCCCCCCACTGATAACCCTACATGTGATCTCCATTTCTGTGATTCTCTTCCTGTTCTAGTTGTTTGCTTAGTTTTTGTTGTTTTTTTTTAGGTTCAGTTGCTAATAGCTATGAGTTTGTTGTTATTTTACTGTTCATATTTTGTATCTTCTTTTTCTTAGATAAGTCCCTTTAACATTTCATATCATAAGGGCTGGGTGATGATGAACTCCTTTAACTTGACCTTATCTGGGAAGCACTTTATCTGCCCTTCCATTCTAAATAATAGCTTTGCTGCATAGAGTAATCTTGGATGTAGGTCCTTGCCTTTCATGACTTCAAATACTTCTTTCCAGCCCCTTCTTCCCTGCAAGGTTTCTTTTGAGAAATCAGCTGATAGTCTTATGGGAACTCCTTTGTAGGTAACTCTCTCCTTATCTCTTGCTTCTTTTAAGATTCTCTCCTTATCTTTCATCTTGGGTAATGTAATTATGATGTGCCTTGTTGTGTTCCTCCTTGAGTCCAACTTCTTTGGGACTCTCTGAACTTCCTGGAAGTCTATTTCCTTTGCCAGATTGGGGAAGTTCTCCTTCATTATTTTTTCAAATAAGTTTTCAGCTTCTTGGTCTTCCTCTTCTCCTTCTGGCACACCTATGATTTGGATGTTGGGACATTTAAAGATGTCCTGGAGGTTCCTAAGCCTCTCTTCCTTTTTTTGAATTCTAGTTTCTTCATTTTGTTCTGGTTGAATGTTTCTTTCTTTCTTCTGCTCCAAACCGTTGATTTGAGTCCTGGTTTCCTTCCCTTCACTGTAGGTTCCCTGTAGATTTTTCTTTATTTCACATAATGCAACTTTCATTGTTGCCTGGGTCTTTTTTATGCTGTTGAAGTACCCAGTGAGTTCCTGGAGCATCTTGATAACCAGTGTTTTGAACTGTGCATCTGATAGGTTGGCTATCTCTTTGTTGCTTAGTTGTGTTTTTTCTGGAGCTTTGAACTATTCTTTCATTGGGGCCATTGTTTTTGTCTCAGCGCACCTGTTACATAGTTAAGGGGCAGAGCCTTAGTTCACCAGGCCCGGGTAACCCAGGTCGCTGCATTGTGACACTGAATGTGGAAGAGGGGTCCAAGAGGGAATAGTGCCACTTGCTCTGCTCTCTGCTGGTTTTCAGTCACTTCCCCACTACCCACAAGCAAATTTGGCCCTTCTGGTGCTGATTCCCGGGTGAGTGGGCTTGTGTACGTTCTACGACCCTGTGGGTCTCTCCAACAACTCTCCTGTGAGTCTGGAAGTTTCTTCCACTGCCTCAACCCCCAAAGGAGTTTTCAGTCAGAGATTTGAGGCTTTATTTCCCCACGCTGTAACCCTGCAGGTTGTCTTGCTCTGCAGTTGTTCCTCCTGGTTTATCCGCACACAAATGTGGGACCACCCACTCCACCAGCCTCCACCTCACCAGTCCACCAGCTGCTGCCTTGCCACAAGTCCTTTCCACCCGGCTGCCTATCTCCGCTCCTCCAGCAGTCTGGATGAATGTTTTTCTTTAATTCCTTGGTTGTCGGACTTCCATACAGTTCGGTTTTCTGTCAGTTCTGGTGGTTTTCTGTTTTTAAATTTGTTGTTGTCCTTCTTTTGGTTGTGTGAGGAAGCACAGTGTGTCTACCTACACCTCCATCTTGTCCGGAAGCCGTATTTATTTATTTTTAGACAGAGGAGAAGGGAGGGAGAAAAAGGGGGAGAAAAACATCAATGTGTGGTTGCCTCTCACACACCCCCTACTGGGGACGGGGTCAGCAACCCAGACATGTGCCCTGACTGGCAGTGGAACCGGTGATCCTTTGGTTCACAGGTCGGCTCTCAATCCACTGACCCACACCAGCCAGGGCAAAGATAAGGAGAGAATCCTAAAAGCAGCAAGAGAAAAGGAGATAGTTGCCTACAAAGGAGATACTTACCTCCATAAGACTATCAGCTGATTTCTCAAAAGAAACTTTACAGGCAAGAAGGATCTGGAAAGAAGTATTCCAAGTCATGAAAGACAAGGACCTACATCTAAGATTACTCTATCTAGCAAAGCTCTCATTTAGAATGGAAGGGCAGATAAAGTGCTTCCCAGATAAGGTCAAGTTAAAGGAGTTCATCATCAGCAAGCCCTTATTATATGAAATGGTAGAGGGACTTATCTAAGAAAAAGAAGAAGATCAAAACTATGAGCAGTAAAATGACAACAAACTCACAACTATCAACAACCGAACCTAAAAATAAAAAATAAAAACAAACTAAGCAAACAATCAGAACAGGAATGGAATCACAAAAATGGAGATCACATGGAGGGTTATCAGCAAGGAGGGGGTGGGGGGAGAATAGGGGAAAAGGTACAGGGAATAAGAAGCATAAATTGTAGGTAGAAAATAAACAGGGGGAAGTTAAGAATAGCACAGGAAATGTAGAAGCCAAAGAACTTATATGTACGACCCACGGACATGAACTAAGGTGGGGGTGGGTAATTCTGGTGAGAGCGGGGATACAGGGTGGAGGGAGATAAAGGGGAGAAAAAATGGGACAACTATAATAGCATAATTAATAAAGTATACTTTTTAAAAAGGCTATCAATGTAAAGTCATCTGCTATCTCTATGCAGCAACCCCTCCCGGCCACAGCCTATGAGGGGCCATTAGTCAGAAAGCATCGCTGGTTGTTCCACAATTCTGGACACAATCTGTTAACTTCCATTCGATCTGCATAAGGTGTCACAAATACATATGTATCTTCCCTACAACCCCCGCCCCGTCTTTCTCTCTCCTCTTTTTCTCTGTCTCACTCACATACGTGCTCGAAGCCAGGCTGTCCTCCTCGAGATTCTTGGCGGCCTGGGGAGCACCATCTGGTGTCCTCCATCTGCCAAGGACACTTTTGCTGGTTCAGAGTGTTCCTCCCCACCGGTCACTACGCAGGGCCCCAAGTCAGGGAGCAAATCTGAGGGGAAGCTGACTGGAGGAGCTGCTGGATGCTGGGAAGCCCCATTTCAGCCTGCAGTTTCAGGGCAGGGTCTCCAGCCCCAGACACACCCTCTGTCTTCTGTCTTCAGCCCCAGATTTAGCTGCCTTTCCACCTCCCACGACTTCCTGCTGCCGTCTGGAATGCTAGGAGGCTGGAGAACTGGAAGGAAGACTGGGATGGGGAAATTGAAGGGAGGGAGCCCAGAGCTCCAGCTCTCAGAGGGGAGGAGGAGAAGAAGGTGCTGGCACCCTGGACAGGGGGTGGGTCCAGTTCCCTCTCCCCTTACTCTCTCAGCGGCACTGTCCAAAACAGTAGCCTCCAGCTACCTTCGATAGTGAAGGCTTTGCATGAAACAATAAATAGAAAATACCTCAGTAATTTTTATATTGATGTCATGTTTAAATGATAATGTTTTGGACATATTGGGTTAAATATAAAATTCATTTCACCTGTTTCTCTTTATTTCTGTAATGTGGCTCCTGGAGAATCTAAGGTAGTGTATGTGGCTTGCCCTACACTTCTGTTGGCCAGTGCTCTTCCCAGCCCAGCCTCCAGGCCAGGAAGTTGCTATTCTGTAAAATACTCACTGCAGGCAACTGTTTTGAACTGAATAGTCCTTTCTTATACCTTGGTCTTTGGCAATACACACACTTACCCCTCACCCTCAGAGGCGCAGTACAACATAGACGTAAGAATGTGAACTTGATAGACTGAGTCAAGTTCATTCTTGTTACTTTTAAGCTGTGTGACACAGGGCAAGTCAGTTAATCTCCCTGTACTTCAGTTTCACAGCAGAAAAAATGGGAATACTACAAGTGCCTACCTCAAAAAGTCCTTTGCGTAGATTAAATGAGTTAATGTGCGTACTAAAAAGAGTGTCCAGCTTACAGCAATTGCTTGTAATCATTAGTTATCACCCTCTAAAATGCGGGGCTGTTCCTGGCTGCAGTTTCACGTGTTGCACTACACTATGCCTCTTTGGATGCATTCACCCCTCCCAGGCATCTTATTCGGCTATTCTCATTTCACAGAGGAGGCATCTGAAACTCAGAGAGGTTCAGTAACTTGTCCAAGGCCACACAGCTAGTCAGAGGGATTTGCACCTGATCTGCTCTACTCCAGACCGAACCTTCAGAACCACTCGGTGCTAGCTCTGTTGACACATGCCTACCAAGACCCTCCACAGTAACAGCCCTGCCCTCTCCTCTGGCTCCAGATTCTCACCAGCATCAAGGACCTACCAAGGGGTCACCTGTCACTATGGTGCCAGTCACCAGCACGCAGGAAATCGTAACACCCACAACCTCAGCTCGTAGCCGGTCCTTTACCTCCACCCAGGACCGGTCTACCACTGCAGGCCAAGCTACCAGCTCAGGCTCAAAGGTCTCAAAGTCCTCAGCCATCCCACCCCCCGTGAAGTCCAGGGCCCTGAATTCTGGAGCCATTGTACGTCAGATGCGCAGGATCATCGCCGAGGATGCTGACTGGTCACTGGCCACCGTGCCCCTGCTCACAGAGCTCTGCATTCAGCACATTGTCAAGAACTTCAAGAGTGAGTCTGTTCCTGCCAGAGGCAGGAGGGAGAAGGCCAGGAGAGGGGCAGAGTGGGTGGGGACTGCCTGGAGGAGAGGCCTCAGAGGCTGGGTCCTGGGGCAGCCCCTGCCCTCCCACGCAGAGTCCTCATCCCTACTCAACACTTCCCGTTGCCCCCTGGAGCCAAGACAGTTTCTCCTGCTGTCCCCACTTCTAGGCCCCACTAAACTCTTACCCACAGTGTGCCCTCCATGCCTATATCCTCTCCTCACCTGTCCCACTCTCTCCAACAAAACCCCGCCCGAACCCTATCTACCTCCTCCTCTAGAAAGCCCTCCCTTGTTGGCTGGCCTTTACTCTCTTGAGTCTCTGTGGTGTGTATATTTTCTTGGTTTCTTCTGCGCAGTGTGTGCTGCCGATGCTTGTCCTTTTCAAGGACAAGTTGCCGGCCTCTCCTACTGGATGGGAGCTCTCTGAGGACAGGGCCGTAGTTCTGTCTACAGCAACTGTCACCACCTAACCTACGTGTCTCACATGTTTACTGTCTGTCTCCCCTCACAGGAGGGAGCGGCCGCCTCTGTTTCATTCACTCTCATGCCCTCAGCACTTAGAACTATGCCTGGTAAATAGTAGGTGCTAAAAAAATTTTTTGTTTGTTTTGACATGCATGAATCAAATCAAACTGGGAGCCTCTGAAGTCAGGGATTGTCCCCTCCGTCAGACTAAGTGATGACTGGGGGCTGGGCCTAAGGTTCTTCCGCAGTCTGGGAGTTCCCTGAGACCAGACGCTAAGATCTTAACTTTCAGTTAAGGAAAGCCCCAAAGCCAGGGGCTATGTCTTCCCTGTCAGACTGAGCCTCCCTGAGAGTAAAGTCGGCCTCCCCACTCAGACTGGGGCTCCCTGAAGGCAGAGGAGGGTTTTCCCTTTCCTCCGTGCCCCTGGGCAGGCCCAGCTCAGGACACCAGGTGGTGGTTTCCCCAGCCAGCATGGTGACTTCTGCTTTCCTTCTTCTGTTCCCAAAGACAACCCTATCCTGAAGAAGCTGCTCCCACAACACCAGCAGAAGGTCCTGAACCACCTGCCCCCTGACCTGCCGCTGTCTGTGACTGCCAACCTGATCGACGACGAGAACTACTGGCACCGCTGCTGTGTGCAACGCTGGCCCGTATGCCACTTGGACTGCCATGGCAGCAGCTGGAAACGCATGTTCTTTGAGCGGCACCTGGAGAATCTGATAAAGCACTTCATCCCAGGCACCACAGACCCTGCCGTGATCCTCGACCTGCTGCCGCTCTGCAAAAACTATGTGCACAGGATCCGTGTGGATCAGTTCCTTCCACCGGTGCAGCTACCACCTCGGCCACACAGTGGGGACCAGTCCGACTCCGGCAGCGAGGGAGAGATGGACGAGCCCACCATGGACCACTACCAACTGGGTGACCTGGTAGCTGGCCTGAGCCATCTGGAGGAGCTGGACCTGGTGTATGGTGTCAAGGACTGCGGCATGAACTTCGAGTGGAACCTGTTTCTCTTCACCTACCGTGACTGCCACTCCTTGGCAGCGACCCTTAAGGCATGCCACACCCTCAAGGTACCTTCAGTCCCCACCCCCCAGCCTTCCCCCACTTCCCATTCTCTGCATCTCTCTGATTCCCTCTCACCTCCTCTTGCTCTTCCTCAGCTATCATCGTCTTCCTCCTCTCATGTCCTTAATCACTGACCAAGTGTCCCTTCATGCACCCTGCACCCAGCTGGGTTCTGGGGATGCAGAGATGAACAAGGCTCTGCCCTCCCAGTTCACCAGCTAGTTATTCATTCAACAAACATCTGTGCCCTGGGCTCTGTCCTAGGTGCTGAAGATTCAGCATGGAGCAAAATTATACTATTTGTGCCCTCTGGAGCTAACTGTCTAGTGCAATAAAAGACACTAATCAGCAATCATGTGAATGTAAAACTGCAACTAGAATATTTGCCAGATTTAGCAGACACACACACACACACAATCAGGGCGTCCAGTTAAATTTGAATTCCAGATATACATTGAATGATTTTTAGTATAAATAAGTCCCAAATATTCTGATTAGTAGAGGGAGAGCCTGCCAGGAAACCAGAGAAGGAAGAAAAGGGGACGTGGCGTTGTGTCACCAAGCCAAGGGAGGGGTGCGTTTCAAGAAGAGGAGGTGAGCAGCAATGGGGTGGGCTGGAGCTGAGGGCTGGATTGAGCAAACATGAAGGTTACTTGGTGGGGGAGCAAGGAGCTATGTCAGCGGGGTGCCAGGAGCAACGGCCAGACTGCAGTGGTTTATGGAGAGTGGGAAGTGAGGAAACTGGATGTCTGCGATCAACTTTTTCAAGAACTTGGCTGTGAAAGGGGAGAAAGGTAGGATAGAAATAGATGAGGGTTTTGGGTTTTCTTAAGAAGAAACTTGCATGAGTTTAAAACCAATGTAGATTTTCATCCAATTGCAGGAAATGGGCTGAGTTCAGGACAGAGGCACAGGTCCATTGACCACGAAAGGTTCCTGAGAAAGCAGGAGGGGTGGGACCCAGGACTAAGGTGGGGCGGTTGGCTCTGGACAGAAGGGAGAGTGGAGGAAAATCAGGGCTTCCCACTCACTGGTTGTGGAGGCAGGAGGAGATTTACCTGCTGGGAGGAGGCTTTAGGGTGGTCCCTGAAGTTTGAGGAGGCTGGGGAAGGTTGAAATTGTTGTAGATTATGAGAGCATATGTTGGCCAGAGAAAGAATTGAATCAGCACACAGCCTTGAGGAACAATTGATGGTTCCAGTGACACCAGCCAGTTCCGTCATGTAACATTTTGCATCATGTCGATTGCCTGGGCACAGAAAATAGATAGTGGGCTGGATCCAGGGTTGGAGCTTTGCCAGATGGATGCAATGAAAAGGTGAGAAAGACAAAGGACTCTAAGCTGGTGAAGAGCAGTAAAGGGAAAAGAGAAGACTGAAGGATAGGGAGAGAGTAGACAGGCCAGCCACTCTGAGGTCTCAAGGAAGAGAAAGGAGTGGAATGAGTCAGTGAGAAGAAAAGGGATAGGGGTGCCCATCTCTCATTCATAATGCTGTCCTACACCCTTTCTTTTATCTGTTTACTTCACCCCATCCATTTCCTGGCTCTCATCCTTCCTACTTCCTCCCTGGTTCTTACCCTGGCAATCTCCTTTGAAAAGTTTCTCTCTTTGCCATGGTGAATCTTAGCCAGCTGAAGAGGGGGCAGTGAGGGACGGCTGGGTCAAACGGACTTGGATTCAAAACTAGCCTCCACACTTTGACCACAGTGTGACTCTGGACACATGATGTGTCTGCCCTAAGCCTCCATTTTCTGTCTGTAAAATGGAGATAACTCACTCTACCTCCCTGGGATACTGATGGTGAGAGATAATGGTTGTGAAATGTTCTAGCAGCATGTCCAGCACAGTAATTTCTCAAAAAATGGTAGCCTTTTCCCCCTACTACCTGCCACCAATTCTGTACCACTCTGTCATGCTGGGTACACCTGCCCCACCCAAGAGCCACCCAGGCGGCCAACACAAGGTGAGCAGAACCTCAGGCCTCCCTTTGGCTCCCTCCTCTACCTGCAGAAGGGAGGGAGGCAGGCGGGTTACCTCTGGCTACCAACTGCTATGGACGCTTTGCTTGCCCACAGATCTTTAGGCTGACCCGAAGCAAGGTGGATGATGACAAGGCATGCATCCTAATCCGCAGCCTGCTGGACCATCCAGCCCTTGAGGAGCTGGACCTGTCACACAACCTCATTGGGGACCGTGGTGCACGTGCTGCCGCCAAGCTGCTAAGCCACAGCCGCCTGCATGTGCTCAGCCTGGCCAACAACCAGGTGCGTGCGCCTGGTGCCCAGTCGCTGGCTCACGCCCTGGCACACAACACCAACCTCCTTTCCCTCAACCTGCGCCTCAACTGCATTGAGGATGAGGGCGGCCAGGCACTTGCCCATGCCTTGCAGACCAACAAGTGCCTCACGATGCTGCATCTGGGTGGCAATGAGCTTTCTGAGCCTACAGCCACTCTCATCTCCCAGGTGCTCTCTGTCAACACCACGCTCATCAGCATCAACCTGTCTTGCAACCACATAGGACCGGTGAGCCACAGTTCCTGGGGCAGGCAGGGTCATGGAGAGGCCCTGGGACCTGGGGGGTGGGGGGTGGAATCCAGTGGTCACGGGGCACTTACCAAGTGATTGTTAAGTTCACAGACTTTCCCTGGATCAAATGCCAGCTCCGCCATTTAGCTCCTCGGCTAAGTTACTTAACATTTGGGGGTCTCCATTTTCTCATCTGTAAAATGAGGATAATAATGGCATCTACATCGAAATGTTGTGGCTGGGAGGATTAAATGAGTTATACTTGTAAAGCAGTTAACCATTGCAGGTACGGTCTAGGTCCTCAGTAATTGCTAGCTGTTGCTGTCCCTCAGGGTTATATGAGTATACTATGCTCGGCACCCACTAGCCATAGTTTTCCTTTAATCTTCACAGTTATCTAGTAAAACGTGTATTCTTAACCCCACTTCACAGATGGAAAATTGTCTCAGAGACCTTGGTCATTTGGCCGAGAGCATCCAATCAGTAGGAAGTGGCAGAGCTGTGACTGAACCCAGGACCAGCTGAAAGCCAGGGTCTTTTCCCATAGACAAGGTTTCTCAAATTGTCTTGATCAAGTCTTGCAGTAAGAGATGCAATTTACGTGAATACTTAGTGAACATATACACGGACGCAACATAACTGAAATTTACTTTTACTGCTTAGTGTGTCTGCTGATGTTTTCCTTTATGGTCTATTTTTTCCAAAAGTAAGTGCTTCTGCATTACGTTGACTTTGCAACACACTCTGGGGTCACACCCCAGAGCAGTAGCTCTGCCTCCCAGCGTGAAATTCCTTCACGTTGGGCCTAGCCCACCCAACCCAGGAGGGGCCGAAGCTGTGAGGAGTGGTGAGGAGGCCCCTCTGGGTACTTCAGTTGTGGCCCTGCACCTTCTATGGAACCTCCCCAGAGAGCAGCCTTGCTCACATTCACGCTGTCTCCAAAAGGGGTGCTCTTGGAATTGGCTTAAACAAGGGGAACACTCCCTGCGGGCCATTATCAGAAGCCCCGAGGTAGGAGGTTCTGGGGTTGGAAAATTCCTTAGCTCAGTGCCAGCCTCTGCTCTGCCCATCCCAGCCACGTGGCCAGGGCCTCTCTGGTGCTCCTCATGGGGTCCCAAGATGGCTACTGCAGCTCACATAGAACAGAATGAAAATGTCAGTGTGCTGCTCAATTATGTTAAGTACTGTTTTGTGGAACTTCTGTTCCAGTCACATCTCTATGTAAAAAAAAAAAAAAAAAAAA
>VMDR010000650.1:64870-160432 GCA_007922815.1 Macrotus californicus | reverse complement strand
TATTGATGATTCTCTCCCTCTCTTTCTCCCTCCTCTCTCTAAAAAGAAATACAATCTTTAAAAGAAATGACCCTTCCCTTGCACCTCTCCCTCAGGATGGTGGGAAGCAGCTCCTGGAAGGCATGTCAGATAACAGGACCCTCCTGCACTTTGACCTGCGCCTGTCAGATGTAACCCAGGAGAGTGAGTACCTCATCGGCCAGGCCCTCTGTGCCAACCGTGAAGAGGCCCGCCAGCGGACCCTGAATCCCAGCCACTTCCTGTCACCACTCACTGCCAAGGGCCCTGAGAACCCTGCAGGTTAAGCTGGGGGACAAGGCTGGAGCAGTGACTAGGCCCAGGTCACTGCCCCACCACCACCCCTCATTCATGCTTCCCCATGCCTGCTGCAGAGTGTCACCCTGGCTCACAGGGAGGGAGCAGGGAGAGAGACCATGAAGATCCTTGGAGTGTAATCAAGGGTCCTGTGCATAAAGATGTAAGGAAGGGAGGGGCCTAGGATAGGGGGAGAAGAGATATAAAGTGGGACCCAGTGCCCTAGCCAGGGAGAAGGTATTACCAGACCCCCTAAAATAAATTTCTTCCAGGTATAGGGAGAGGCAGAGAGAACTCTGAAGGACTGTCCGCCCAGACTCTCCCACAGGGCCACCCATGTCCCTGACCCCCATCCCCACCGTTTTCCTCTTTACTGAACAGATCCTTGACCTCCTTCAAACAGACGCACATTCTCCCTGCCCTGGCCCTGCCACAGCAGAACTTTGCCTGGCTCTTCCACCCTCACCCCTGCAGATGTCGCCTCCCTATTACTTGACTCTGCTTGAGTAACCCAGTTCTACAGGCCATGGCATCCCCTAATCCTTCCAACCTGGGGAGTGGGAGACAGAGGTGACGGAGGTGGGGGTGGGACTCAGACCAGCCTCCCCAGAGAGCTCCTCATGGGAGGGGAAGATGGTGGGGGAAGCACCACACTGGGAAGGGAAGTCAGTGAGTCATCCGAAACTTTATTATCCACCAGTTTGATTTGTACAATCTTTGCGCTTGGAAATCCACAACAGAAAGGCCACAGTGTGATGCACCCAATTGACAGAGACCTGTCTTCTCCCAGCCAGGCCCAGCCCACCCCACAAGCCCTTGTCCCCAGGACACACGGAGCCTTCCAGGCCCCCTCCACAAGTCCCCAACACTCTGTGGCTGCCCACCCCAGAGCCACACCCACAGAAATCACATCAACCCAGGGGCCATGAGAGGACCTGACCGATGGGTTCAAGCTGAGCCCCATCTCCCATCCTCTTCAGACTGAGGGGTCCCACAACCTGTAGGTCGGTTTTCCAAGGGTGGGTCATAGGCTGCAACCACAGCCTAGAGGTGCCTGCTCTCTGGGGACTCCTCCCAACAAGCAGGCGCTGAGCAGAGCACCAAAGGGGGCTTGGGAGCGACTGCAAATGTACGCCTGTCCGGGCAACCTTGAGTCTGTCTGTGCCTGACACCCTCTGACAGTTCCAGAGTGCAAATGTGTAGGTGTGAGGGTGAGTCTGTGCGTACATAGCCACAGCTGCTAGCAGAGGTTCTAATTAGAGAAACAAGAACATTCAGCGTAAAGTTTAATTGTAGATTAATTTTCTGGTTTTCCTTTTCCCTGGCAATCAATAAAGCTACCAAGGAAAAAGACTGGAGAACTGGTTTCTAAGTCTGTGCATGGGTGGGAGGGGAGGCTGTCTGTGTGAGAAACCTAGGCAGAAACAGCCAGTGCAGGCAAAAGTAGTAACAGGGGCCCCTTTACCTTCTCCCAGCTCAGGGTTTGCCTCAGAACTGATCATGAGGGAGGGGCTGAGTTCCTCCCTCCTTGGAGCCGGGAGGTGGCCAGGCTGCCCCCACACAAGGGCAAGATGTCCAGGTGCCAGCTGGCCAAGAACTGGGGCCCGAGGCCACAGCTCACCATCTGTACCTCACAGATGTCCGCTCAGAGGAAAGAGGGGTGCTCCAACCGTCAGGCCCCCGAGGAGCACAGACTCGGGGTCCAGGCGGGTTCAGTGCTGGCAGGCAGATGGGCACTGCTGTCCAGGGAATCGTAATGGGCAGCTGTACCCTCCTGCCTAAGCCTCCCCTCCTCCAGCCATCAGCCATCTCCACAGGAAAATAAAGCTCAGCTGCAACAGGCCACAAACTGTGGGGTCCCTACAACCTGTGCCTCCCAAGTCCCCCCGGGGGGAGGGAGGGCAGGGGAGCCAGAGATGTTGCATAGGTGGAGGCCATGTCCTTGCAGGCCTAGCTTGGCCTGGGGGCGATGGGGGATGGTGCAGGAGGGGAAGAAGGAGCTCTGACAGCTCAGGCAAAGTAAGAAGCATCAGGGGTGAGCAATGTTAGGCAGCCCAAGGGTTATCCTCTTCAACTTGAAATATGAGCTCAATTCCTAGGCACTAAGTCTGCTGGGAAAACTTTAGCAGGGGGAGTTGGGAGGGCAGGGTGGAGGGTAGTTGTACACGGACATGCACACTGAAGCACACCAGAGTGGGAACGGTGGGGAGAGAAGGGAACATCAGAGCTTTGGGGGAACAGGATGTGGGACAGGGCCCTGTGGTGGTAGCAGGATGCCCTCTGAAGACCCTGGGACACACAGCAGGGCTTCGTCAGCTCGTGGGATAGGGGAGGATGGAGTAATTGGGCAAGATTTAGAGAATCTGACTCTGACCCTGGCACTGGAATTGAGTATTTCTTCAGCTGGGGCTTGTGACAAGGTCCTCAGCCCTGCAGAGGCGATGTGTGGGCTGCTCCCCAAAGACACGCCTCCCTTGTAGGTCCTTTCACTCCATCCTCTGCTGCCCTCTCCTCTGACTCCCCGAGGTGCTTCCAGAGCTCCCCACTGTCACCCAGGTCTATCCCCAACCTCCCCACTCAGTCATTCACTTTGACCAGCTTTACGGAATGCTGCTTGTGTGGGATCTCACCCTCTTTGAAGGGAGTGCCCTTCTAGAACCTAGGGAGAAAGCCGCTGCCCAGAGGACTGAGAAAGCACTGAGGTGCGGTGCACTGCCCTGCCCCCCCCCCCCCCCCCTGGCAACAGCTCTTCAGAGCCAGGGAGCAGGAGGGAAGCGAGGCGAGTGACGTCTGTGTCCCTCCAGGACCCAGACTCCAGGGGCCCAGTGAAATAAACAACAGTGGTGAGAGTGGCAGAAAGGAATCCCCCCTCCCCCATCAACCCTGTCTTCGTGGCACTGCCAAAGAGAGGATAGCAACATTTCTACGGTTTTGAGATGGAGTATCGGTTTTGAGATGGGGGATGACACCTGGTCCCAGCGCAGACCCACTGAATTCATTAGCTGGTTAGAAGCTAGCCCTGCTGTTCACCAAACCAGTGCCCCCTCAGGAGAGACAGGCCCTGGGAAGCCAGGCAGCAGAAAGAAAGCTCCAACTTCCCTTCTCCAGGCTCTGAACCTCCCTCGCTGCACAGCAAGGGCCTCGCACTTGAGACGAGGCCAACGCGGGTCCCACAGCACAGCTGCCACAGAACAGTCAGAAGATCCGCTGAAAGGCTGGACGGGAAATCCAGTGTGCGGCTAGGAAGGGGAGGGCACCCTCAGCAACTCGGGGGCGGGGATGAGACGACTCTGCCCCGGGGGGATTCTGTAGGAACTGCCTGCCCCCTCCCACCCGTCTGTTTATGTACAGGGAAGGCGGAGGTCTTATCCCCATGGAGTCTGCCCCGCTCACCCTTGCCTCCCCCAAGCATCCTCCGTGCCCAGCACAGCCTCGGTCGTCATCGCAACTCCCCCTGCTACAGGCAGGGGGCTCAGTGCGGCGAGGGGCAGGAGGGAGAATGGCGGGCTTGTCGCGGGCCTTTGGTCACAGTGAGGTCTCCACGCAGGAGCCATGGCGGTGCAGCGGCCGGTGGCTGTGGCCCAGACACCCCTCTTGCCGGTGCACGATGAGTACCGGAAAGTAGAGGGCGTCGTGGTAGGGCGGCGGCGGCCCGGCCTCCTCCTCGTCGTCGTCCTCGTCGTCCCCCATGCTGGCCTGGCTGGACAACCGCGTCTGCTCCGTGGGACAGCTCGCCTCGTTGACGCTTCCGCTGCGGCTGCGCCACAGGCAGCTGCGCCGCGAGCCGTAGAGGCGGCCGAGCGAGAAGCGGCTGCCCCCGCAGCCGGGCCCTCCGCCGGGCCCCGGGCCGACCCGCGGGCTGGCGCAGATGCTCAGGGCGCTGCGCGAGAAGATGGACGAGCTGCTGACCGCGCGCTGACAGTGCTCGCAGCTGCGGCGGTACGGGGCCACGCCCGCCGCGCCCGGGCCGCCCACCCCGCCGTAGCGGCACATCGGCGCGTAGCCGCCCGC
This sequence comes from Macrotus californicus, assembly GCA_007922815.1. NCBI lineage: Eukaryota > Metazoa > Chordata > Mammalia > Chiroptera > Phyllostomidae > Macrotus > Macrotus californicus. Next base: position 156,106 of record VMDR010000650.1, on the reverse strand, counting down.
CGCGTCCCCCGCGCCGCGCGCCCCTAGCCCCGCCAGGTCCATGAGTACGGCCTCCGAGTAGCTGGGCACTAGCTGCTGGTTGGAGCGGATGTGCCACTCGAGCTCCGTGCTGTCCACCGTGTTAACCCGTGGCAAGCGGTGGTTGAGCGGGGGCAGCAGCTCGTCGCTGGGGCTCAGGCCGCCGCCCGCGCTGCTGGCCGAGCCCGGGCCCTCCAGTCCGAAGAGCTTCTCCACGTGGTAGTGCGCGTAGGCGGTGCGGTACTCGGCCAGCACGCGCAGCGGCCACGACAGCGTCAGCAGCGCCGCAGCCCAGAAGGCCGACGAGCAGGCGTACCACGGCGGCCTGGCCGGGTCCGGGAAGGCCACCATGAATTCGCGGAAGTCCACATTCTTGAGGTGCATGCCCTCGCGCGCCTCCATGTAGTCGTCCAGGCCCTCGTTCTCAGCGAAGAAGCGCGCTCGCTGGCACAGATACGCGTTCTCGGCCTCCACACTGGCGAAGCTGAAGCACTTGGTGAAGCGCAGCCGCGTGGCCGGCGCGCCCTCCAGCCCCACCAGCGCCTTGGACACGTCGCGAACGCCACAGCGCGCGTAGTCGAACTCGGCCTCCGCCACGTGCGTGTTGACACGCTCATGATAGACCTGTGGCGTTGGGGAAGGAGGCGGGGTCTCTTATGTCTGCCCCCCCTCGTCTGTCTGCCCCATCGCTGCTCTTGTACAGTCTGGTCAGAACCTAAGCCTGTCCTGGTTTTGATCCGTGCTGGAGTAGGATAGGACCTTCTCATCTGGTTTAGAGAGACACCGAGGCCCTCAGCTTGATCATTGAGTTAGAGATGAGGGCAGGAATCCACCTCATCCCTACCTGTGTGCTTTCTAATTTTAATTAAGCTCTGCTTTATCTGTAGGTCAGGCCCTGGCCATCAACTCCTCTTCGGGCTTGCCTGACCCTTTTGTCACTGTTTCCATGTCCTGCACTGCCCCCTCATCACTAAAGCCTGCCTGTCTTCCCTTTCACAGTGTTTCTAAATGGGCCCTCCAGAGGAGGAGCTTCCTCTCAAAAGCCTTTGTCTCTGGTCTCCCAATTCCCCCCCTTAGCCGTTGCCCCACCTCCCTCCTGTTTCTCAAGGGTCCAGGCTTCTGTTTATCCATCCCAGTACTGGGACAAAGGTCACCCTCATCTGGGAAAATCTCCTGCTCCTCCTCTTCCTCCGGGGCTTTTAACAAGTCTGATCCTGGAGGGACCAGGAAGAGCTCATTGACCCTCCACCCCACCACCACTTTCCATGTGTCCTTCCATGCCTACCTCCATCTTTTTGCCAGCTGACTCTCACCTCTGCGAGCCTTGGGCTTGGGATCCAGGGCTCTGGGTTTTAGTCTAGCACTACCGCTCGGAAGCTGCAGATCTTAGGCACGTCCTTGAGCTAAGGTCTTCCTACTTGTGAAAGAGGACTTGGTAACAGCCACCTCACTGAACAGGTGAGAGCATGCTGTGAGACAGTGCATGTGAACCAGTCTCCAACCATTAAGCACTAAACAGTACAGACCCTGGAGCAGACTGCCTGGGTTCAAATCCCAGCTCCCTCACACACTAGCTGTTTTAATTTGAACAGGTTACTCAACGCCTCCAAGCCTCAGTTTCTTCATCTATAAAATGGGGATAACAGTTACCTACCTCATCAGGTTGCTATAAGGGTTAAATAAATGATTCGATACTTGTAAATTACTTGGAGCAAACTGTCTGCTGGAGTTTGCTGTTATCACCATGATGGTTGTTACGGCCCTTGCGTTGCAGTGCCTACACAAGCTCACTGCGCCTCTGCCCCTCCTCCTGGAGACAGGCTGGGCGGACCAGATGTGCACCCACCTCCCATCTGGACTGGCCTGTGCTCCCCTGCAGCCCCTCACCTGGGTGGTGGTGTAGGCATCTCCGTTGCGGTATCGGGTGACCTGGCGGGTGCGTCGGACGTAGTGGTAGCTGATAGCCTTCCACCAGATGCAGGGCGTGGCCTGCTGCATGCGGCCCACGCGCTCCCGGACACTGCTCACATCAACGCGGTGCTGCAGCTCGTGGCGGGCTTGGCAGTGCCAGCACTCCACCAAATAGACAGCATACAGCATGAGCAGGAAGGCCAGAGGGATGTAGACGTAGCCGTTGGAGCAGGGACTGTCATGGTACATGAGGCTGTTGCCCTGGTAGGCGCTGCTGAAGGTGAGGCGGGTCACCGTGGTGACGTGGCACCAGGCCACGGCCCCCAGGCAGCCGTACATGAGCAGGGAGAGCAGCAGGCACTTCCAGTGGGACTCACGGCAGAGGGACTTGGTGAAAGAGGGCTGGATGGGACGCTGCTACTCAGAGGGGCAGGAAGAGGGGCCGAGATGAGAGGAAAGTGAGACAGTGGCAGGAACCAGAACAAAGACGGATGCAGGGACAGAGGGGCAGAGGCCAGCACCAGAGATGACAGACAGAGACAGGGATGTGGAGAGAACATGTAAGACCCAGAGGGGAGCCAAGGACCAGAGAGAAACACAGAAGAGACCCAGAGTGAGTCATGGGGACAGGAAAGGGAACAGGGTGCCAACATAGGGAAGTGCAAATAGACACCCCAAGAAGCAGAAAGGGATCAGCACCAGAGATGGAGGGAGGACCAGGCAGCAAAGACATAGGATGGATAGGATGGCACCCAGAGAAACAGAGTCCAAGGACAGACACAAAGATAGTAATGAAACACGAGAAGGTGTGGATGGGGAAGAGAGGGGAGGACAGATAGGCATCAGCAAAGGCAGGTCCCCAGCCCAGATCTCTTCCAGGTGTTCCACTGACATCACCTTCCCACTTAACAGGTGGGTCCCTCACTTCCAGATTCTTTCAGTCCTACATTCTGGAAGAGCCACTCCTCTTTGACCCACCCACCTCCATACATACAAACAAACAACCAGCCTCATACCTCCTTTGGAAGGGAGCCCCCAGGAAACCCCAGGCCCTGTCTCTTTCCTCACATTCTGTACCCCAGGCTCCCTGTGAATCTCTCTCCTGCACCCTAAGATCCTTCCCCTGTCCTAAGATGGGAAGGGGGCTGGTGTCCCTGAAGGCAGTCCCAGAGGTGATACCTAGTAGGGCACAGGAATGTGGCTAGGGAGAGGGGATGTGGAATGGATGCTGGGGGGGTAGGAAGGAAGATGTTTGCAGCCCAGTCATTTGTCAAGAGAGAACGATTTTGGGTGCTCTCCCAGGGCCTGTTAGCTTTTTAAAGCACTTGGCGGGTTCTGCCACACAGTCCCTCCGGTGAGTTGTTTACATGTCTGGCTCCGCTACTAGACTAGGTGTTCCTGAGGGCAGGGCCCCACTTGTTTGTATCCTGGCTGTCTACCACGGTGCTGGCACCCAATAGCTACTTAATAGATGGGTATTGAGCTGAGTTTCGGGTGGTGCCTGGGCTTTCCCACTCTTCCTTCCTGCTGTCCAGCTTTAGGAAACTTGCACACTCCTGCTGAGATCCTGACTTATTCTTCCAATCCCCAGAGCCTGGCCTGGAGGCTAGCCAGGGGAAGGGAGAAAAGGATGAAAAAGAAGGAGACCCTAATAGGCAGTGGGTCTGGTGTGAAATCAAAGGAAAGATCTGGAAATGTAGAGAGGGAGCTGGGCTAGGAAATAGCACACAGTATAAACAAACCAGCGTGGGGTCCGAGAGCCTTTTAGGGAGCCTTGCCCTTGGGGAGTGTGCATATGTGCACCTACCCGGGTGCACACTTGTCCCGATGAGAGCAAAGGGGCCCTACCTGCAGGCTGGTCTGCCTGTGTGCTTCTGCCCTAGTGCAGTGTCCATGTGTGTGCGTGAGTGTACATAGGAGATGGGGGTGCTCCTGGTACTTTCCTCAGTCTTTTTGTCTCCAGGTTTGGAGCACAGAAGAGTAAGGCCCCCAAGTAGGGATATGCTTAGTGCCAGCACTATGAAGGGTTCCTGGGCTCAGGGCCCCCTGGGCGAGGGGGCTAGTGGTGGGGGGCTGCACACACATTCCCAGTGATAGGGCTGAGGGGAGGGATGCAGGGTTAAGTGGGTATCGCCTCTACACATTTGACCTTCTTAAGACCCCAGCTCAGGCAATATCATCATTTTCCCCTGGTATTCTCCTGCCTCTGTAGCCCCTACAAGTCGCCCTTCCTGGCCTTCAAGATAGCATCCCCTCGGTGATACAGGATTCTGGCCACTATCCCTACCCGGATCTGCCCGGGGTCTGCGAGGCTCCGCCCCTAGGCCCCTCCCCCTGCCCAGGACCCCCGAGCCCCGCCCCTGGCGCGGCCCCTTCCCCAGCCACAGCGGACAGCTCCCGCCGCCGGGTGGGGACAGTGGCGCGGGACTGCGGCTGCAGCGGCCGGCTCGGGGTGCGGGGCGCCAGGCGCCGGCCGCGCTGCGGCGGAACCGGTGGGGGCCGCGTGCAGAGGGGGATGGGGGGCCAGGTTGCGGCCGCGCCCGGGGAAGGGGCTCCTCCGGCTCTCACCTCTTCTCGGGCGGGGCCCTCGTCCGCCGCCGCCACTGCTGTGGGCTCCTCCGGGACCCCGGGGCCGCCACCTCCGCCGCCGCCGCCGGCGCTCTCTCCCGCGGCCGAGCCAGGGGGGGACATGGCGTAGAGGGGGTGCGTCGAGCTCAGGACCTCCCGGGGGGCTGCCGGGGGCCGGGGGCATCCTGCGCGGGCCCTGGGGAGAGGACGGGAGGGGGCGGGGCCCCTTCTGCTCCCCACCCCCCCGTGCGGGGGGAGGGGACCTGCAAAGGGCACAGAGGGAAAGGGGCTCGGGTGGGGAGGCGGGCTGGGGGGCCGGGCTGGGGGGGCCGGGGCCGGGGGCGGGTGTCACCTTGAGGCCCGCGCGGCGCCGCTCCGCCTCCCGCCCGCTCCCGCCGCCGCCTTTTGTCTGAGCCGAGCTGAAGCCAGCGCGCCCCCCTTCTTCCTCCCAGCGCAGGAGCCCCGCCCCCAGCCCCCCAAACTCCGCCTTCCCCAAGCCTACCTAATAACCACCCCCCAAAGAGGAGAAGCAACAGGGGGCTCCCAGCACCCGTTCCGCACTCCTAGCTCTGCTAACCGCATGCATGTTACACACACACACACACACACACACACACACACACAGCACCACCACCATCCTAGGAAGATTTATGAAACTGAGTCATGGAACCCTAGGAAGATCCTTATTCCCAGTTGGGCGGTAAAGGGTTAAGGCAGGAGTCAGACTTAGGCCAGACCCAACTGAACCTGGATGGAATAGAGCGACAGGGAAAGGATTGAAGCTGTATGTGAGAAAGGACTCACAGAAGGCGGGGGAGAGGGCATTGGAACCATCCTTCACTAGAAGTACTGCCCCAGAGGAGCAAAGAAGTGTACATTGCCCTGTGCTGGAGATCAGGAAGTCAGAGTTCTAATTCTTAATCCTGGCTCTCCCGTTGACAAGTTGTGTGACCTTGGACAAGTGCCTTCCTTTTTCTGAGCCTTGGTTTCCTCATCTGTGCAGTGAGGAAGTTGACTGGAAAATCTCTAAGGCTCTGTCCTTCTCTGGGTGTAGGAGGCAAAATCACAAACCATAGGCCAGGCTGAGTGACTGCAGGTAGCCTATCCCTTCACTCCATCCACCTGCACTGCTTTTCCCTGCCACACTGAGGACAGTACGAAAGGAACTGACATTCATTCATTCTTGGATGCAACCATTCAATAAACAGGTATTAGGTACCTACTGTGTGCCCTGCTCAGAAATGAAACACACAATGTCCTATCCTCAGGGAGCACAGTCTAATGGGGAGAAGGAACATGAAAAGCAAGCATTATGATAGAATAGGATAAAGGCTATGCAAGATCAATCTCTGTGCACAGTAAACTGTGGAGTCCTACTGTGTGTCATGTGCTATGTTGGAGTCTTAAACATATAGTAAATGTTTCCCACTTACCCTTTAGGAAGTGAGGCAGAGGGAGGGTGAGTGACTTACTCAAGGTCACCTGCTAGTACTCACAAAGCTAGTCCCAGAATCCAGATCTTCCCCATTCAAATCCATGGGGATATTTGGGAGTAAGAAGGTAGCTTGAGGCAAAGCCTGGATATCTGATCTTTGGGGGTAGGGGACAAGCACACCGATCTGCTGGGATATTCCTGCCCCTCATTAGGGGCCGAAAGGTCACTGCCTCCACTCTCCACACACTCACCTGCTATCCTGGTCCTGCCTTAATTTTTCTGCTGTTCCCTTACCAGGCGAGGTGAAGGTGACTCTGTCTGCCAATTGCTTCAGAACTATCCAGCCTGCATAATCCTCCCCAGATCAGTGAGTCTGCCCTCCTTGCCCTAACAGAGGAAGGGTGTGATCTTGAAGAGGCAAGGGTTTTCTTTCACTCCTGTGGGAGAAGAGGAGTGGCTCATTCCAATGTCTCCCACCCATGCTTTTTGGAAAGTCCTGCCTCACAGCTAACTCCAATCATTCTACTTCTGGTTTCATCCTCTTCTACTTAGTTCAGTCCTGGCTGCGGACAGAGAGCAGAGGTCCTACCTTGTCATTTCCTAACCCAGATAAAATCCTCATAGTCCCCATTTAGTTGTTAAAATCTTCCTCCTGTTCCCATCCCACCCCCACAGCCTTCTCACTTCGGGGGGCTTTGGGAGAAAGATAGGCCAATTGCTTTTGGCCAATCCCAGAGCTCCCAAGATATAAAAGAACCCCCCCCCCCCATACATTACCCTTCCTTGAAAGCCCAGGGAAAAGAAGGGTGAAGGGAGGGGTCTTTGAAGGAGCCAGCTGACCAGCTGGTCACCATGGCAACTGGGCCTGCTGCCAAAAGATGAGCGTGGCTGGGGTGGGTGGAAGCTGGGAGTGGGAGAACAACTAAGAGAACTAGAAAACACCAGCAGAGAGACAGAGAGAGAGAGGGAGAAGAGAGAGAGAGAGAGTAAGTGTGTGAGAGAGAGAGGAGAGGGAAGGGGCCCAGCCTCGAAGAAGACTGGGGCTGAGGAACAAAGTCAGGACGCTGACCACACTGTGGCCTCAGCCAAAGTCCCTGGCCATATCTTTCCAGATGATACTGCACGGTCCCTCTATTCCTGAAGTGTCCCCAGAAGGGCTTCCTGTTGGAGTGTAGGTTATGTGCTGCAAGCAGTGGGCGACTCCATCCTGACCTCCTGTGGCCAGAAAAGGGGCTGCCACATACCTCTTAAGGTTCAGAGCCAGACAGGGCAGATTGGGGGTAGGTTTTCCCTTAAGTTCAACCTCTGAATGAATGAGAAGTGTGGTCACTGAACATGCCTGAGTTCTTGTGTTCCTGCAAAGGGCTCAGATGCTCCAACCCTTAGGCCTTCATAAAGGAAAAAAATTCACTGAAAAAACTTTTAAGTTTTGGATAAGGGACAGGAGAACCTGGCCCTGCACTTCGTTTGACCTTAGGAAAGTCAACTCACCTCTCTGAGCCCCAGCTTCCCAGCTCTAAAATGGAGATTGTGCCAGGTTTTGAACCCAAGTGCTCTGGGTCTGAGTTTATGACTGTACTTCTGCTCTAGCTTTTGAGAATAGGAGAGAAACATGTCAGAGGAGGAAGCCGAAAACCTGAAATCACATGACCACAAGGGAAGAAGATGCCTCAGTTTCCTTGGGCTTTTCCCTAATGACTTCTTATTGCCTCGTTCTCAACGCAGCCTCCCTCCCTGGTCATCCAGGGAGATGGAGAGCAAGCAAGGAGTCACCCTCTCCCATCTGCTCTCCCCTCTCTCCTCTCTCTTTACTAACCCCCCTCCCAAAGACTAGGTACTTCTCTTCTCCCAGACCTCTTCCCTTCCCACTTCCGGTTCAAATGGAGACTTTCTCTTCACCCTACTGAGCAGTTGGTCCCACTGTGTGCCCCCACAGCACCCTGTTCTCTCTCCTGTCTTAGCACAATCACTGTGTTGCGATTGCTAGGAGCTTTTTGAAGGTTGGGGCCATGGGGCATTTTTGGTGGTGGGGGGAGGGTGGCTGGTGGGATTGGGCATTGGTGGATATTACTGTCGCTGTGATACTCGGTTTTGCTTCCAGGAGAGAGAACAGTGTCATACATGTAGGAGAAGTTCCACACGTGTGTGCCAGACGGATGAATAAAATGAGGTTGCATGGAGGAGGGCAGTAAAGAAGCTGGTTACTCATCCCAGTGTTCTTCCCCCAATGCCAGAGACAGAAAAGGGTGTTTCCCTTGGGGATGACCTTCTAAAGGCATTGCTGGCCCATGGTGCTGATGGCACTTGGAGTGGGGGGTAAATCATGGGGCACTGGTTTGGGGCTCACCATGTGCGTGAGGTTTGCCTATGGCTTCCGTGGGCCCAGGGAAAGCAGGGATAGGGAAGAAGGAACCATGTGTTGGTGCTGGTGCTGGGGTCAGAGCGGTCACCTCAGCAGAGTGTGGCCCAGCATGTCTGGGACCTCCTCATCCGGTCCCCATCCCGAGGAACTAATCTTCCCTGACAGGTGGGGGTAATTATATACCATAACCACCGAGACCCGTGTTTCATCCCTGTGAGGAATGACTGCTCTGCTTTGTTAGACAACAAAAAAAATCATAACCATCCTCCTTCTTTTAGACAAGTCTGCCTGAGAAAATCTGTTTCTGAAAAACACATCCTCACATCCAATTCCATGCGATCTGGCAAGTTGAAACAGGAAACCCTCTGTCCAGGACCCAAAGGGAGAATCTGTTCTTTAAACACAACGGGCATCCTTTTCCCTACCCAAAGTCCTGGGAACTGGTGGATGAGAAATCAAGAGAAATGGAAATAGGTAGGAGATAGGAAGCGATGCTTCCCTTTCCCACCAGCCACGTGCCCGCCCCAACAAGATGCCTAATTTGTACAATTAATAAATATGTATTTAACAACAAACGAATCAATAAATGAATGAATGGAAACAATGAATGAAGAAATGGAGGAAGTGAAGGAAGGAAAGAATGATTGGAATCATGAATGGAGTAAAGAAGGAAGAGGAGAAAAAGTGAATGAATAAATGTACGGACGGATGAATGAGTGAATGGAGGGACGGAGGGAAGGAGACAAAAAGGGGAGGACAGACGGACGGACAGATGGATGAACGGATGAATGATGAATGGGTAAATTAACGCAGGGGTGAGTCAGAACGGGGTAACCCCTGACTCCGAGCAAACGCCGAGGGCGGGATACGGGGGATTCCGGAGGGCGGGGTTTCTGTCCGGAAGCGCCTGTCGGGGGCGGGGCCTGAGGGGCGGGTGGGGGGAGTGCGTCAGACTCGGCATCCCGGCTTCCCTGAGTAGCCTCTGTGGTGGACCTCGCCAGCGCTCCAAGCCACCCCAGCTCTACTCTCTGGTTCCTCGGACCCCGGCAGCCCGGAAAGGAGGTCACTCCAGGCCAGGTCTCCCTTCCGCAAGGCAGACCTGCCACCCGGAAAGGCGGTGCGGCGGAGCCCGGAGCCAGATCCTGCTTGGACAGGGCCCCCGCGGGCTGGTGCCGCGGGCATGTCGGAAGCGCGCAAGGGGACTGACGAGCCGGATGAGAGCCAGTGTGATTCGGGCATCGAGTGCCTGCGCTCTCTGCGCTCCCTGCCCGAGTCCACCCCGGCCTCTGCCTCCGGGCCCTCGGAGGGCGGAGGCCCCCAGCCCTGGACCCATCATCCTCCGGGAACAGCCAAAGAGCCGCAGGAGAAGGAAGACACAGATGGGGAGAGGGCTGACTCCATCTATGGTTCCTCCTCGCTCACCGAGTCTTTCCCCTTTTGGGGAGGCCCTGAGACCGAAAACCCATCCCCAGGCTCGCCGCCACCCCCGGCGCTGAGCCCTCAGCAGCTGGAAGCACTCACTTATATCTCTGAAGAAGGAGACACGTGAGTATGGGGGCTAGGCTGGGACCGCACCCCTCCTTCCCGATGCTAACTCCAAGCCTCCCAGGAGCAGCAACAGGCGGGTTACCCCCTCTATGATAATCCCTCAAAGCACCTGCCCTGGGAGGGGCAGCTTCCACTCTCTCTTCCAAACTCCAGACTTAACTCTCAGCCTACTTTTGAGCTCTAGCCAGGCCCAGAGCCGAGGATCTGGAATCATCTCTCTGCCCTCCCCTTTGGAGGTGGGCAAAGCTGGCAGGGCCCTTACCAGGCACCTGGAACCCCAGCGAGAATCTTCAAAACCTACCAATAACCCACCACTAGGAAGAGAAAATTCCCCTGACCAGTCCAGTTTTTTGTTTTTTTTTTTTCTTGCTGGGGGAGAGGGCATCCTTGCTTGTGCAATATCTGGAATTCCCGGCCCTGACCTCAGAATGCCCTGTCTCAGGGAACAAGAGGTGCCAGTTACAGGTTGCCCATGGAGGCCAGAAAACTAGGAGTGGGTGTATTGCCAGGGTGCAGAACAGACGCTGTCCCTGAGGAGGGGAGGGGTGGCGAGCCAGGTTGGGGCACTCTGGCCCCAGCAGGCTGATAGGCAGCTGGCTGCCCCGGCTTACTTCCTTCTCTGCCGAGAAAGGGGAAGTGAGGGTTGGAGTCAGTCTTACCGGCACCTTCTATCTCCTGAGCCCCCCAAATCCCCTGCACTGTCCTGTTTGACCCCCTTACTCTACCAGGTGGAGCTTGGTGGGGACTGGGCTGGGAGACAGTTGAAGTAAGAGGCAATAGTGTGGAAGGTCCGGCCAGTTGAGGATTTGCCCGTCAAGAAGAAAATAACAGTTAGGAAGGGGTGGCTGTGATTTGGGAGTAAGAAACAGAGTGGAGGGGCCTGGGGTCCTAGATCTGGGATGTTGAACAGATGTTGAGGGGATATAAAAGGGGCAGGAAGTGTCTGTCCTGACTTGCTTTTTGGAATTGCAAGGGTCCTAATCCTGGGACCTTTGACAAAGGTGGACAGGAGAGGAGTGACCCCAGGCCATTTGTGTTCTGTGCCTAGATCACCAGCCCTCAGGCCCAGAACCAAGATTTTGGAGGCTCCTGTGAAATACCCATGGCTGACCTTTGACCCAGGGAGTAGGGAGTTCTGGTGCTGCCCTCCTTTGTCAGCCTCACAGCCCAGCCTTTACCGCCTCAGTTACAGACAGGTGTTGTGTCTAGACTGGGCAGAGGGAGGTGTCAAGACTCCCCAGGGGGTCCCTTCCCTAGGAAGTGTCTGGGGTGTGGGACATATGGAAGTGGGAAGAGGAAGTGGGAGGAGGGGAGACTGAGGGAGAGAGGGAGGTGGCTGCAGGAATGTGACCCAGAGAGCTGGTCCTGGCCGAGGGGATTTCCAGAGCGGTTCCTCCCTCCCTCCGTCACTCTCTCCTGGGCCTCTCCTGCCGCCGCCTGCCCCCAGGCCTGTCCTGCTCCTGCCTGAGCAGCCCCCTCCCCAGCCCAAACAGGCCTTTTAGCCAAACTACCCCAGTCATTAATGCCTCAAGGCATCTGTCCTGGCCTAGACCCTCCAGCGCTGGCTTTCATTTTCCCCACCTGATGTGGGGAAACCCCAGCACTGGAACTTCCCCTCCCAGCTGTCCTCCCACCCCTAGGTTAGGGCTCTTTGTCCCCCCGACAAACACATTTTCTGCACTACACAGACTCCCGTTGGAGGTGCACAGAGTGGAGGGCTCTGGCCAGACCCGCCAGTCTGTGCTGTCTGAAGAGCGGCCCCCTTGACTCACCCCCTGTGGGGGCAGCAGGACAGGATGTTGCACTTCTCCTTGCTCCTCATCCAAGAGCTTGTTTTCTCTCCCTTGGCATGTGCAACATTGAGTTCCTGGGATGGGGGTGACCCCACTCCTGCCCTCTCTTCTCCTATTGGGATGGGGGTCAGTGGGGAGCTCAGCCCTGCACACCACCTCTGCACTACCCCAGCAGCTTGCAGTTTGGCTTTGGAGCTGCAGTGTGGTGGGGCCTCGGTGCCAGAGGGGAGAAGGGTATGGGACAGGAGGGACCTTGGCCCGTCAGCACCCTGCCCACACTCTCACTGAGCCAAGGCCTTCCTTGAAGGCCAGAGATGGGGACTTGGAGTCTCCACCCCCAGGATCCTGGCTTCCCAAGCCAACCCTCACTTCCTGGCCCAAACTCTCACTTTCTGCACCTACCCTATGAGTGGCCTCTTAGGGATGTGTTCCTTCTAACCCCAGGACCCCAGGCCACTCTCTCTGGCCTGGGCCCTGACACGAAACCCTGCCCCCGCCCTCCAGGCTGATCCACCTGTCCGTAATTCACGAGGCCCCAGCTGTGCTGCACTGTTGCCTGGCTTTTCTGCCCCAGGAGGTCCTGGACATTCAGAACAACCTTTACCAGGTGGGAAAGGGTGGGCTGTGCCCAGATACCCATGACTGCCCTGGCAGCCATGCCAAGTAGCCACACAAGTGACCATAGGTTGCTTACTCAGGAAACCATATGCCACTGAGCTAGAAGCTGAGGATACAAACATGAGTAAGGCGCAGCCTCTGCCCACAAGGTGCTGGAGCCTGGTCTAGGGGACTGTGTCGACAACTAATTATACAGCATGGTCACAAGAGTTGCGATGGAGACACATACCAGCTGCTGTGGCATCCAGTGTCTGTGCAGAGCAGCCAGGGGGAGGTTGATATGAGAGGTGATATCTGCATGGAGCCTTAAAGAGGAGTGTGCTAGGTGGAGACTGCCTGATGACTCTCTTTCCTCTCCCTAGCCCGTCTTTGTCACCTAGCCCTTGGGAATAACAGAGGTCTCCCTAGAGGGTGAGAAGGTAGACCCTGCCTTTATCTGTCCTTTCTCTAGGGGCAAAGGGAACCTACAGGCAGAGCCGGGGGCTACTTTCCTCACCCTGCCTCCAGAATAGGGGTCCCAAGAGCTTGGTGGGGGGTGACAAAGGGAAGGGTTTGGTAATGTGGCCTTGGAAGACCAGGGCCATAGCCTCTATAAGCTGCCCTTAAGGAAAGTGCGGGCAGTTGTTGATGCCTGTGCTCACCTGAGCATGTTCCCAAAGTTGGGAGCATGCTGCAGTGGCCCCGTGACCTCTGTTTGTGCCTACAGACAGCACTCCACCTGGCTGTGCATCTGAACCAGCCAGACACAGTTCAGGCCCTCGTGCAGAAGGGGGCCAGCCGCATGCTACAGGACCGGCATGGTGACACAGCCCTGCATGTGGCCTGCCAGCGCCAGCACCTAGACTGTGCCCACTGCCTGCTGAAGGGACAGCCAGAGCCAGGCAGAGGAGCATCTCACTCCCTGGACCTCCAGCTGCAAAACTGGCAAGGTACAGGCAGCCGCAGGGCCCATAGGATGAAGACGGGATAGGGGAACGGAACCCTATCTCAGGGAACGGGGGTGGTAGCTTGCCCATCGATGTACCTCCAATTCTAAGAACATAGATACTCAGTACATATTTGCTGAATGACTGAATTTGATTTAGAATTTACTTAGACTGTGCTATGTGCTAAACAGAGAACTAAACCTTGCCCTCAAGAGATATATTCTGTTCAACAAAAATGGACTGAGGGCCTCTATGTGCCAGACACTATTCTAGGAGCTGGGCCTGTATCTGTGAACAAAACAGAGAATGATTGAGACAGACAATAAACATAAGAAATGGGTTCTCTAGTAGGTTAAAAGGCAGTAAGTGCTGAGGGAAAGTAGAACAGAGTGAGAAGAACTGGAATCGGGGAAATGGGGCTGTGTGATTACATGTGATTAAACAGGTTGGTCAGGGGGAGTCTCATGAAGCAGGGACATTTGAGGGAGGTGAGGCATGTGCATCTGAATCTAGTCTCTGAGCAGAGGGGAATCCAGGCTAGAAAGGAGATAACAAAAAGACCAGGGGAGCACGCAGGAGGAAGTGGCCCTAGGGAGTGACTAGGGGCATGAGGATCCCAGAGACCTCTGAAGAAGATGGTTTTGGACAGGGCTTGACAGCAGGCAGAATTAGAATTAGAGAGGGTGGGGAAGGGAGGGTTTTGGGGGAGGGTGCGTGTATGGGGGTGTCACTCAGCAACATGACCTCTGAAGCATGAAAGTTTCAATAACATGACTGAAACAGTGGAAACTTTGCATTCCTTTCCCCTCCGATTTTTGAGGGGGTTTTTGGGTTTGTGTTTTAATAGCCCTGTGATCAGAGTTATTGAGTGGGCAGTGGGTCCCTTGGGACTGAGGGGTAGGGAGGTCCCTGAAGAGTGGAGGAGAGACAGTTGGTGCATGCAGATCAGCAGCCCCTATGTTCACCCCATTCCAGGTCTGACCTGTCTCCACATTGCCACCCTGCAGAGGAACCAGTCACTCATGAAACTGCTTCTTGAAAATGGAGCTGACATTGACGTGCAGGTGAGGTGGCCACCTGGTCTAGCCTCCAGGTCCGCTCCCAGTGTCAGAAGTGGTGGCACTCACCTTACCTGGGGCCCAGGTCCAACATGCTTCCTCTAGAGGGCCTTGGCTGACATCCTTATTCTCCTCCAGGAGGGCACGAGTGGGAAGACAGCGCTGCACCTGGCTGTGGAGACCCAGGAGCGGGGTCTGGTGCACTTCTTGCTCCAGGCTGGGGCCCGGGTAGATGCCCGTATGCTCAACGGGTGCACACCCCTGCACCTCGCTGCAGGCCGGGGCCTCAAGAGCATCTCATCCACTCTGCGTGAGGCAGGTGCCGACTCCCTGCTACGGAACGTGGAGGATGAGACGCCCCAGGACCTGGCTGAGGATGTGACGCCCCAGGACCTGGCTGAGGATGTAAGAGGCATTCACCCTGCTCTGCTCTCCAAGCCCTCCCACATCCATAGCAGAGACAGGCTCTATAATGGCTGAAAGAGCCAAGGAATTGGGATCCTGGGGTGCAGTCCATGACTCCTCCACTCACCAACTATAGGACTAGGGCAAGCTTCTGCCCCTCTCTCAACCTGTTTTTTCAGTTGGCTCAGGCCGAGGGGTCCCCAGACTTGGACTTTTACAGGAGCCCTGCAGCTAAAGTGGATCTGTGAAGCAGGCCAGAGGTCAGACAGCAGGGTGGTGGGGGCCTGTGACACCAGTATTCAGCTTCAGCACATAGTTGCAGAGGAGGAGTATGGACCCAGTATTTCCAGCTCTTGGGGATGTTTTGAGAAATGAAACCTAGATTTTCTCTATAGTCGCCCATTTTTCAATGTCTGATATAAAAAAATATTCCAAATGTTTTGTGATTACCCTTCCCCCACGTCCACCCCCACCCCCCAGAAAACCAGACCCATGGGCTGGATTACCTCCTTGATCCTTCTTATCTGTGGTATTCAGGGATTTTCTTAGAGAGTGAGGGCTTGCCTAAGGCCTCAGGGCTTTTGCTAGCCCAGCAGGGCCACCAATTAGGAGATTAGTGGGAGGGTTTGTTCCCTGATGTCCAACTGTCAGTTGATGGGGAGAAAATGGCCCAATAGGTCTCCCCAGCTCCCTTCCCCAACCACTGCCTTTTTTGACTGGGCCCTGACCTTGCTTCTCTCCATTCTCTTTCTCAGCCCTTCGCTCTTTTGCCCTTCGATGACCTAAAGATCTCTGGAAAGCCACTGATGTGTGCCGACTGAAGCCAGGGCAGGGTCTGGGGCCCTGGAGGCTTCACTTCTTCCCATCTGGAAGCTGGAGCCACAGTTGTTGCAGTTTGGGCCCAGGCAATGTGCCCTCTGGAGTCCTGGGGACTGCTGGGACCGGCACAGTCCTGAGCTGAGAGGAGGGATCACAAGGGTGGGAGAGCCAGCCTGGAAGGAAGAGCTTCCCAGGTGGATGGAGATTCTTGGAAGAACTCCCACCCCGCCAAAGCCCCAGGTATCCTGGGCGAAGCCTCTTTACCTCTCTGGAAGATGACAGGAACACTTGTTTCTACCCATGTTGGGTCACCCTGAAACTGCCAGCCAAAAGGAAAACAGGGACTCTCCTAAGTGAGGAGAGAAACTGAAGTAAGAGCCAGCAGGGCCCTGAGGGCTTCCATCGCACTGTTGTTGAGGACTGTAAAACCTGTTGTTTAAAGACTCGACACCGAAGGCCCGCACTGAGCCTTGGGGAAGGGGAAGTTTCAATGACATGACACTAAAGTGGTAGAGACTTTTCAAAAGTCCCCCCTGTAGTTGTTTTGTGCAAATGTATGTATGTGTGCATTGGGGATGTTTAGACATGCCTGCCCTGTGTTCTTGTGGTAGAGGCAGAAGGAAATTGTCACCTGAGCAGGGTAGGACCTTGCTAGGTAGGGTAAGAGGGCTAACAGCAGGGCTCTCTGTCCAGCACAGACCTTTGTCCTCTCTGTGGAAAAGCAGAGCAATGGAGGAAACCAGAAATAAGGAGACACAAGTGGGAGGTCACCACTGCCTTGGAGGTTGCCCTCTGGAGGAGCCTGGAGGGAAGGGCCAGCCTAAGGGAGTGGGGGGGGGGGGTGCCACATGGGAGCTGTGGTTTGTTACGATTTTTCTCATATTCCACACGTTAAGGGGTCCTGTTAGGTCAGACCTATGCTGGGATGAAGAATATGGGAATAAACCAACACAGTCTCTAGCCACTTGGAGTATATAGTTTAGTGAGTGAGGCAGCCATTAAAATTATAAACGTGTATTTCTATCTAATATGTAAATATGTAATTACAAGTTGCAGTGGATGCTGTGAAGGAAAAAGTAGTAGTGGGAAGAACAATGGAGAGGGTGGAGGGCCATACTTTGGGTGGTCAGGAGAGGCCTCGGAGTGTCGTTTCAGCTTGAACATAACGATGAGTAAGGGATGGGGAGAGGCGAATTAGAGGAACTGAGAACAGACCCGTGGGGTTCTACGCGGGATGGGCGAGTGGGCGAGGAAGACCAGGGCCAGGTCACGCAAGAGCCTTGAAGGACATGGAGAATGGGGGGACAGAATTGCTGTCCCAGCCAAAAAGGAGGCATCTTCCTGTCAGAAAACGGTAACATAAGGGGAAGTGCTTGGGTCAGAACCGCAGTGTCCCCGCCCCTAAGATGGCAGTGCCTCCCGTCAGACCTATTGGCGTTGAGAAGCAGGGGGAGGCCTGGGGCTCGGGGCTCCCCACTTCCCCGCCCAGGGCAGCAAACGGCCGGGCACGAGCCGCGTCTCCCTCCGGGCCGCGCGGGGGCGCTGCGGCCCGGGGCGCTGAGTGGTCGCGGAGAGGGGTGGAGGGGCGGCCGCGGGCAGGGAGGGAGGCGGGAAGAGCGCGGCACTTCCGCTAGCCGCTGGCTCGCTGGCAGCTTCTGGAGGCGACGGCGGGAGCGGAGGGACCGCGCGGCCCGGGGCCTCGCATTCCCCGGCCCCCCCCTCCGCCCCACGAGGCCCGGATCATGGTTGCCAGGTGGGGGGCTCCGGGGTGGCGAGTCCACGTGACCGAGCCCCGGCGCCACGTGACTGCCGCTCCTCAGCCGGGTGGGCCGGGTTGGGTCCCAGCTGCTGAGCGATGGGCCCACCGAGCGCTACGCCGAGCCGGCGGGGCGGGAGCGCGGCGTGGGTTTGTGCTTTTCGGGGGACTGAGAGTGTCCGGCGGAGGAGTTGGGGAACCCCAGCGCCCCGGGAACCGGGAGGGCGGGGGGAAGGAAGGGGCACCGCCTCTGGCCGGAGCAGCCGGCGAGTGTGTGCGGGAACAGAGGGAACCTGTGTGGCCGGAGGGGCGGATCCGTCCCCCGGGAGGGAGGAAGCCTTGCCTGGAGGCGCCGGCCCCCCAAGGAGAGAGAGGCTCTTTGTCCCGGCTGGGCTGCAGCAGAGGGGGGCGGGGAGGTGACTCCGGGCCTTTCTCTAGTGTGGTCACCCCTGCAGGACCTAGTGGATGATGAACTGCATCCTTATGTCCGCTGTCCCCGCAGGTGGTGGGCAGTGGTGGTGCTGGTTGCGCTCCCCTCTCTGGGCGCAGGTGGGGAGACCCCCGAAGCCCCTCCGGAATCATGGACCCAACTATGGTTCTTCCGCTTTTTGATGAATGCTGCTGGCTACGCCAGCTTTATGGTACCTGGCTACCTGCTGGTGCAGTACTTCAAGAGGAGGAACTACCTGGAGACAGGTGTGTGGGGAAAGGGTGGGGAGGTGTGCTAGGTCCCTGTTAGGTGTTGGCCAGCCGTCCAAACAAGAATGTGGCTTGGAAAGAGGGGGAGGGAGGGCAACAGGGGAGCAGGCCCAAGCTCAGGGCAAGCCGGCTGCTCTGGAAAAGATGGTGAGGTGCTAGGAAGAAGACTGGGGCTTGACCTTGTGTGCCTTCTTCAGGCAGGGGTCTCTGCTTCCCTCTGGTGAAAGCTTGTGTGTTTGGCAATGAGCCCAAGGCCTCCGATGAGGTCCCCCTGGCTTCCCGGACAGAGACAGCAGAGACCACTCCCACTTGGCAGGCCCTGAAGCTGCTCTTCTGTGCGGTGGGACTCCAGGTAGGTAGGCAGGCAGGCTCTGCTTCTGTTCCTGGGTTGGGTCCGGGTCTGCTTCACTCTGTCAGGGTGTTGGTTGGTGTGTTATGTGTCCAGACTGTACCACCATCTTCTTAGAAGTGGTTGGAGGAAAAATCCCTTTTCCCCCTCCTTTCTCTTTTTTTCCGTGAGTTCTACTGGACTGTATTACACTTTCCCCTGCAATGATGTTCCATACACTGTAAACCCACTGGGAAAGGCCTGGGGAAGCCATTCAGCCTCCCCCTACACCGTATGTGAGAAGGGTACAAAGATGTTGACCTCATGGCATTTTTGAGTAGACACTACTTGGTCCACCTCATAGAACACGTTAAACTGATAGGTGTCCGATCTTCTCCAGGGATTCTTGCCTCCGTGAATTGGTTGGGAATAGATAGGAAAATACGTGGGATGCAGTCAGCTCTAACCAACCCTGCTGTGGGAATGGACGGGGTCTGGGCAGTTCTAAAGCACTTGTGTTTCACATCACACACACTTGATTTCCCTACAAGATGAATCTAGGCTTGAGAGGGAAGGGGAAACTTTTGGTTGCTACAGAGGAACCAAAATACGTATGCTGCCCTTTAAGTCATTTAAACAGCATTCTGGGGAGGATGGGGGTTATTGAGATCCTTTCTTGCCAGCCTTTTCCTTTTATCTTTTCTGTTTCTACCCTCCCCCACCCAGGCCTCTTACCTGACTTGGGGAGTGCTGCAGGAAAGAGTGATGACCCGGAGCTATGGAGCCACAGCCACGTGGGCAGGTGAGCGCTTCACAGACTCTCAGTTCCTGGTGCTAATGAACCGAGTGCTGGCCCTGATCGTGGCTGGCCTCTACTGCCTTCTCTGCAAACAGCCCCGGCATGGGGCACCCATGTATCGGTACTCCTTTGCCAGCCTGTCAAATGTGCTTAGCAGCTGGTGCCAATATGAAGCCCTCAAGTTCGTCAGCTTCCCCACCCAGGTGCTGGCCAAGGCCTCTAAGGTGATCCCTGTCATGCTGATGGGAAAGTTGGTGTCTCGGCGCAGCTACGAACACTGGGAATACCTGACAGCCGGCCTCATCTCCATTGGGGTCAGCATGTTTCTGCTGTCCAGTGGACCAGAGCCCCGAAGCTCCCCAGCCACCACACTCTCAGGCCTGATCCTGTTAGCAGGCTACATTGCCTTTGACAGCTTCACCTCAAACTGGCAGGATGCCCTGTTTGCCTATAAGATGTCCTCAGTGCAGATGATGTTCGGGGTCAACTTCTTCTCCTGCCTCTTCACAGTGGGCTCCCTGCTAGAGCAGGGGGCCCTCCTGGAGGGGACCCGCTTCATGGGGAGACATAGCGAGTTTGCTGCACATGCTCTGCTGCTCTCCATCTGTTCTGCATGTGGCCAGCTCTTCATCTTCTACACCATTGGACAGTTTGGGGCTGCAGTCTTCACCATCATCATGACCCTCCGCCAGGCCTTTGCCATTCTCCTCTCCTGCCTCCTCTATGGCCACACCATCACTGTGGTGGGTGGGCTGGGGGTGGCTGTGGTCTTTGCTGCCCTCCTGCTCAGAGTCTATGCCCGGGGCCGTTTAAAGCAACGGGGAAAGAAGGCTGTGCCCGAGTCCCCTGTGCAGGTTTGAGGGATCTGAGGGGGAAAGTGAAGGACTCTTCACTGTACTTTACCATACTGTTTTTCCACTTCTACTGTAACTTATCAGTGGTGACCAGCTCAAGGGTAAAGTGCAAGTATTTTCTATCACAAACCAGCTCGGCAGTTAAAGATAGGGAGGCCAGGAAGCAGCCTTCCCTTTTGCCTTAAGTCACCAGTCTTCTAGTAGGCAGTATTGAGCCCCAGAGTAGAGGTATCTTCCAGTGCCCTCCCCAGGTTTCTGGTCTTGCCCCTGTGGGCACTACCAAACTCACCTGTGCTTGTCCCCTGCCCCAAATACCCACCCTTTTAGACTCCCTCCCAGATCTGCATCTTTGGTGACTGTAGGCAGTAAGTATGCTGCTTTCCTGGGGTAAATGAGATGGTGCTGTGCAAGGGGAAGGGGATGGGAAAGCCCTACCCAGCAACACCCTCTATGCTCCTGGAGTCCTAGGCTTTGCTCCATGAGCCAGTTGCAGGATTTGGTACTTTGGAAATGTAACTTTCTGCTCATAATTTTATTTTATTAAATTGCTATAACAGGCTTGGTCCTGTGCTTTGGTTGACGAGTATGTGTTTTTAGAGGGGACGGAAGTAGTGTCAACACTGGTGAGTTGTGACTTCAGTTGCTACTGATGTGCAGCTGTATCCACGGTCAGCCTCGGTACAGAGTATCTAAGGGAACTCAAAAGGCAGCATCTACCCACCTTGTGAGAGCAAAACTATGTAACTTCATCTTCTTTATTCTGCATACTTTAATCTCAGAACAAAATAAAAATACACAACAGCATCCAAACCCAATGTCAAATGAGAGAAAAAAAGGGAAGGCTTGAGGCCCTCATAACCTGCCTTACGCAGAGACAGGAGGGAAAAAACCCACTAAACAGCAGAGGAAACCAGGTGGGCTTGGGCCACTCGGGGGCTGCTGGGGAAGCCATGAAGACACTACACAGAGGACACAGGTCTGCAGGTAGAAACTCCTAATCTACTTCTTCCATGCGAGAGGCATCCTCATCACCCTCAAGGGGGGGGATCTCATCAGGAACAGCAGCACTGGGTTCTTCTGTTGTCACTTCATCTTCATCAATCCCTAAAAGTGGAAAAAAATGTCACAAGAGATTTGACCCAAGTCCTAACTATCCCCACAAGACCAGTTCCCCAACTCCTCGCCACACTCAGGTTCATGGGTGCTCACCTAGGCCGAGCTTGATCATGCGGTAGATGCGGTTGGAGTGGGTCTGGGGATCCTCAAGTGAGAAGCCAGAAGAGAGCAGCGCAGTTTCAAACAGCAACACCACAAGGTCCTTGACAGCCTTGTCGTTCCTGTCTGCCTCTGCCTTCTGCCGTAGGGTCTCCACAATGGGGTGGTCAGGGTTGATCTCCAGGTGCTTTTTGGCCATCATGTAACCCATTGTAGAGTTATCACGAAGTGCCTGGGCTTTCATGATGCGCTCCATGTTAGCTGTCCAGCCGTAAGTGCTAGTCACAATACAGCAGGGTGAAGACACGAGCCTATTGGAGATTGTCACCTGTGGACAATCACAAAAACTTTAAGTTTATATTAAACCAGCTTACCACTTGAAGGTAAAAGGGTATTTTAAGTTCTGTTCTCAAAATAATTGCCTAACCTTTGCCCAACTTTAAATATGACAACCTTAAACTTGCCTGCTTACGAAAGCAAGAGATCAGATGGATCTTAAATTAAGGTTGCTGAAAACTACAAACTGGAGCAACAACACAAGGTTCTAGGGAAACAGCCCTGGAGGCAGCTGTTACAAAGTAGATCAGTCTCAGAACTGCTCACCTTCTCAACCTTCTTATCCAAGATCTCTTTCATGAGTTTGCAGAGATTCTCAAACTTGGCCTTGCTCTCTTCCATCTTCTTCTTCTCCTCTTCATCCTCAGGTAGCTCCAGGCCCTCCTTGGTAACCGAGACCAAGCTCTTCCCATCAAACTCCTTGAGCTGCTGTACGCAGTACTCGTCGATAGGCTCCGTCATATATACTACCTCAAAGCCCCGCTTCCGCACTCGCTCCACAAAAGCAGAGTTGGCAACCTGCTCTTTGCTTTCACCTGCAGGGTTATTAGAATGTGACTCAGACCGAAACGCTCCATACCACCAGTTCCCAGGCATCCCCGAATGTCCCCCCAAATCCCTACACCTCTAAGGAGAGGCTTTAATCAGACCCAGGCTCCAACGCACCAGTGATGTAATAGATGGATTTCTGGGTCTCCTTCATGCGAGAGACATACTCCGAAAGAGAAGTCATTTCATCCCCAGACTGGGAGGTGTGATAGCGCAGCAGCTCAGAAAGGCGTCGCCGATTAGTCGAGTCCTCATGGATTCCAAGCTTTAAGGGTGGAAAGAAAAAACCAATCTCATTTGGAAATAACCTCTTACCCTCCTATTGTGAATGACCAAAAAAAAAAAAAAAAAATCTATCGTAATTATAAAAAAAAGTATGCATTTACTGCCTTCTTTACCTTTAGGTTTTTAGAGAACGCCTCATAGAACTTCTTATAGTTCTCCTTGTCTTCCGCCAGCTCAGAGAAGAGCTCAAGGCACTTCTTAACAATATTTTTACGGATGACCTTCAAGATTTTGCTCTGCTGGAGCATCTCTCGGGAGATGTTCAGGGGCAGGTCCTCAGAGTCAACCACGCCACGGATGAAGTCTGCAATCACAGAGGGAAGAAAGCTCAGTTAAAACAACAGGTAGATGAGGTGAGAACAGGGTTTCATCTAGATTCAGCAAAATACATTTTCCCAGTGCATCTTCACTGGCTATACTGCAGAGAACCCTTACTTATGTAAGACTTCAGTTCCCCTGAGAGTGCTTAGAGCCTCACAGAACTTGACCCAACTCAGTAACAGCAGGCCGAGAGGACACTCACTGAGGTACTCTGGTATCAACTCGTCACAGCTGTCCATGATGAACACACGGCGGACATACAGTTTGATGTTGTTCTTCTTCTTCTTGTTCTCAAAGAGGTCAAAGGGGGCCCGACGGGGGATGAACAGCAGTGCCCTGAATTCCAACTGACCTTCTACAGAGAAGTGCTGAAATTCAAGATAAACCAGCAACACGTTTCAAGGTTATGCACAGCTTCTGGACCCAACACCAAATTAGCAAACTCTTTGAAACACAGATCTTCCCTAAGCACTACAGAATGAGCACTGTATAGGGCAGCTGCTGAGAAAAATAATCCCTGATATCCTGAATGATCTAGAATGCTACAGGCCATATGTAACCCTTGGGTCAAAGAGAACAGTCCAGTCTGAACCCAGCATGTTAGGCTACCATGGACACAAAGTGAGGTCACTGGGAAGGATGTTATTTCTCCACCCCGAAAGTGTCACCAATGGATGAACTCATGTGGCTACACAGCATTCACAGTTCCCAGCTCCCAACCAGTTGTGCAAGCTGCATTTGTCTAATACCATCGACGCCCTTCCACCTGCTCCTCATTGAGCCACCAGACAGGGTTTCTCACCTTGACTGCCAAGTGGTCTTCCCAGTCATTGGTAAGGCTCTTATAGAACTCTCCATATTCCTCCTGGGTGATGTCATCAGGGTTTCTGGTCCAAATGGGCTTGGTCTTGTTCAGTTCTTCATGATCAATATATTTCTCCTTAATCTTCTTTGTTTTCTTTTTCTTATCCTTAGCACTATCATCCTCTTCATCTGAGCCCACATCTTCGATCTTGGGTTTCTCCTCATCATCTTTATCTTCCTCTTCTTTCTCCCCCTTCTCTTCCTCTGCTTCGTCATCACTGATTTCTTTCTCTCGTTCCTTCTCCAACTGAAAGTACCAAAGACAACAGTTTCGGAATACAGAACACCAGGCAAAGAAAAAAAACCAAGGACCATGCAGTTCTCCATAGAAGCAGATACCACTCATGTGAGGGTTTCCAGTCCATACTCACATAAAGGGTGATGGGATAACCTATGAACTGTGAGTGCTTCTTCACCACTTCTTTGACCCGCCTCTCCTCTAAGTACTCCGTCTGGTCCTCTTTAAGGTGAAGGATCACTTTGGTGCCTCGGCCAATGGGCTCACCTAAACAAACAAACAAAGCACTCATAATGTAATACAAAGAAATAAAACTACGTGCAGAGCTATAGTGAAAGGTAACTGCTTTACAGATAAGCTACTCAAGATGTCTATTTCAGGTTTCCCCAGATTTCAAACCCCAACACTTTTACAGGAAAGCCAGCCTACCATGGTCAGCTCGCACAGTGAAGGAACCCCCAGCGGAAGACTCCCAGGCATACTGCTCATCGTCATTGTGCTTTGTGATCACTACTACTTTCTCTGCCACCAGGTAGGCAGAATAAAAGCCAACACCAAACTGTCCAATCATGGAGATGTCTGCACCAGCCTGCCAAAAAAAAAAAAAAAAAAGCCAAAGTTTTGAAAAAATAGAAAGCCAAAGAACATGGATAAATGGTGTGCCTAGCTAAAATATATACCTGAAGAGCCTCCATAAATGCTTTTGTACCAGACTTGGCGATGGTTCCCAGGTTATTTACGAGATCAGCTTTGGTCATGCCAATGCCTGTGTCTACCAGAGTCAAAGTGCGTTCCTGGGGATTGGGGATGACGTCAATTTTCAGCTCTTTGCCACTGTCCAACTTGGAAGGGTCGGTCAGGCTCTCGTAGCGGATCTTGTCCAAGGCCTGAAACCACAATTAGCATTTGTACAATTCTGCTTTCTTAAAGCCCCCCCTCTTCACCCCAAAGAAAACTTGTTTGCTGTTTACTCCCAAACAGCCTCCAATCTGCTACCCTCTTAACTTGAGATTTAAGAACCACGTACAATATTCCATCTATTCACATAGGTAAAAAACAAAAAAACAAAAATAACTTTTTCTGAACTCCAGGTTTATCCCCCTTCAATAGCAGACCCCACAAAATCCCCCAAAATAAAAAACACCACTACCCATGAAGACTCGCAGAGTACTCACATCAGAAGCATTACTGATCAACTCCCGGAGGAAAATTTCCTTGTTAGAGTAGAAGGTATTGATGATGAGAGACATGAGTTGGGCAATTTCTGCCTGGAAGGCAAAAGTCTCCACCTCCTCCTCTCCATGGTGCACTTCCTCAGGCATCTAAAATAAAAGCAGTGAAAAATTACAAAGGAACATGATAGCACGAATTTCAGACTACTAAAGTTCAATCATAATGAAGATATTAAAACATTTAGTTCAAACTGCTTTGAGCTGAATAGTATCCATTTCCAAGAGACTAAAGAGCCTTTTCTTCAAAGATTTCAAGCCGCAGGATTAACTAGAAACCAATTGAGTGGGGACACAGCTAACATGTTCTTCAACAAAATACAAGGTCAGGGTTTTTGGAGGCCAAACTAAGTGGTCCATGGACCAAAAGCTTCAGCATCACCTAGCAGCTTCTTAGAAATGAGTAATAGTGGCCCCAACCTAGTTATCTCAAATAACAATACCAGGTAATCCACACAGATATTTAAAGGTAGAAATCACTGACTACACTTACGTTACCTTTTTTGGTACCAAGTGAAGGAAAAAAACCCAAGATCACTAGTTTTACATTACAGGGCAATGATCTGAAACTGCTCCCTCATTAGGCAGGTGCTGCCTGACCCGGCAGTAAAGGATAACCTCTGAGGTATCTGTGGGATACCAGTCTTGGATGTCCTTTAAAACAAAGAACCAATGAAACAAAAAGCTCAATCGTGATCCTTCAGCACACGTGACTATGAAGCCTAGGACTAAACCTAACACAACTAAGATGGTGGCCTTGGTCCACCAGAACGACCCTCCTCACCGCCGGACAACGGTCAGCCAGAAACACGCGAGAAGGGGGCGCCACCGCGCAGCCTCCCTGAGCCCCAGCATCCGGGCACATGGGCGGGGCGTGCTGGGCTCCAGAAGCTTCCAGAACAATCTCAGCTCTCGGGGAGAGGGTGGGGGAAGGAAGGAAACCGAGATTAATATTCCCGTGTCTGCCCCCTCCTCCAACCAGACTTTGCAAGGAAGATCTGCAAGCATGATGAACCAGTGGAAGTCTAAAGCGTTCCTAGCCGCAGACCCTCAGATTTGAAAAATACGTCCTATAAAGAGATGTGGCAAAGCCAGGCCATACCAGGCTGTGCTGAGTCACTCCGAGCACGCACACCTACCACCCACCACTTCTGCGGACCCTCCAGCCACCCGTAGTCGCGTCCGGAAATGAAGGGGCAAAGATGGCAGCGTTCCAGGCCGGCGTTGCCACCACGTGCAACGCCCACTACTAGCCCAAGTCCACTCCACGGCCCACCTCGGCCAAGGTTAGTGGCTCGGGAAAAACCCTGCCGCTTAAGTATACTAGTAAAAGCGAGCTACAATCGAGAGCCCACTCCCCCCCCCCCCCGCCCCAAGAAAGGCCATCTGCCACAACAAAATCCGGGCTTTGAAAAGAGACAAAAGCAACTCGAAAGGACCCTCAAGACAAAAGCCTGAAGAAAAGGACTGTGGTCTTACCTTGAAAGTGAAGAGATGCGAGTACTAGCGAGCAGGGACTATTTTTGGCTCACACACCGCAAACTGCGTGCGCGGGGTTGACTCAAGAGAAGGACTCTGTGCACCCAGCCGCTCTATATAGGGCGAAGCACAACCAGCTGCCCGCCCACGGATCCCTCCGCCTTAAAGGAGGATGTCTGTCAGCCTCGCACCTGCCGCTGCCCGCCCACCTTGACGTAATGGCCCAAATAGATAAAGAGGTGCTGAGGGGCGGGAGGGGTCGGCCTGACTCTCTACACTCCCTTACGTGGTTCTGTCGTCGCACTTCCAAAGCACGACCCCACCAGTACTAGAATTGGGAATGCTCAGATGACATAGTGGTGGACTTGGGAGGATCTCGCCGATGACTCTAAACACCTGTGAGTCAGGCGCTTCCGCCCATTTGTGCCCGCCTCGAAGGACATCTAAAAATGGGGAGTGGGAGGCAGCCATCACTCTGACCTTTGCTCCCAAGCTCGACCTTCCTCCTAGAATTTGCCCTACACATTCCTACTCCCCGATAAGGGTAAGGGTTTGGTTTTGTTTTTTGTTTTTCTTTCTGGGGACGTTGCGGAATTCCAGATGCAACTACGAGCAGCCCCATATCCCGGCCCTCTGGTGGGCTGGAAGGAGGGCCAGCGTTTAGCCATAGGGCGTGGCTTCGGCTGGGGGGTGGGGGACAACCGGCCTGGGCTGGCGGGGTGGGGGCGGGGGTGGACTCTTTGTCCGCGTGCGGCGGAAGGAGCGATGGCGGCTGTACTGCGATTACTTCCAGCAGTTTCCAAGCCTGACTCGGAGATTGCGCTCCCGCCCCGCCCAGTCCGGCCCAGCCCAGCCCGCCCCCTGCACAGAGGTTTTTCCCCGCCCGCTGCGGCGTGGGCCGCGTCTCTGCGGCAGCCCCGCCCCACCACGGTTCTGCCAGGGTCCCAGCGGTGACTGTGCGTCCCCAATCCTTGGTATTTTAGGAAGTCGCCTGCCGGACCCTCTTCGCCACCCGCCGGGCCCAACTAGCTTGGCACTGCCTCGGGGGTGGGATGGAGCATAAAGGTAACAATTGATTGACCCCTTCCTTTTCTCTATCAATCACACAGCACCCGGGTCTGCAGGCACCGCCTTCAGCGAGCCGAGAAGGGAAATGGAGTGCTACCGGAGAGACCCTCCCCAGCCTCTGCAGGTGCCCACGTGTGTAGAACGCAGAGACATGCAACCTTGCTGCATGAGCACATAGAGCTGTTTCTCAGTCTGGTTTCTTCTTTTAGCCTTCTCATTTCTGCAGCCGCAGGGGAGGGTGGGCAGGACCTCTTGAAGGCCTCGTGAAGAGGCCGGCTTCAGGACACCAGAACCAACTTGATTTCTTCAGCTGTGGCACGGAGGCCCCCAGGCGGTGTGCCTACCAAACGAGCTGCAAGAGGCCATGCCCCTCCAGGCTCTTCCACCCAGGAGAGAACGCTCAGTCCCTGCTCTGTAGATGTTCATCAGATTCCCTTCCTGGCCCACTTTGTCCGATCCTGGAATGCTGAGAATGGATTCCCCCTACCACTAGCCTTGGTGTCCAGGCTTCCTTTCTTCATATTTTCTTTGTTCCTGTGTTGAATTCCAGCCAACAAAGGACCCTTGCTTTCCTTGTCCCACATTCCAGACCTCATCACCCTTGCCACAACCACCCCAGTTTCATCTCTCCTTACCCATGTACTCCCCTTCATTATGGTCTGTGAGAAGCCCAGGCTAGGGCATGTCAGTGAGTGTGGGAAGAGGCCTGGTGCTGCTGCCAGGAAGGCCCCAAGAAGCTCCATTGCCCATTGAAATCTCAAACTAGGAACATCGTTCCTCAGGACACCCTCTCTCCCTCTGGCAGAAGGGGCGTTGCTAATGAAAAACCTGCCCCAGAGCTCACAAAGCCATCACAGTATCTCGCAGCCTGTTACAGAGGTAAAAGTGAGTCTGCACATTTTTTGGACTGGGAAAGAAAGGCTTCAGTGACTGCCCCAGGGTGGTTCAGCTCAGAGCCTTTGCTCCACTAACTCCCTTGCCTTCTGCTCCAGATTAGTGGGAATGCTGTTCCCCCTCTCAGGACCAAAGTCCAAAGCAGAGCAGGAATTGCTCCTGTGGATCAGCGTCAGGACCAGAGACTCCCCTGGTTTCCTAATGGAAAAATCTTAAATCTTGCACCAGCACGGAAATTTAATCTCTCTGGAAGCTTTCCAAGATGACTTCCAAGAAGCCTACACACCTGGGGATGCAGAGATGCATAAGAAGGACAGGGAGCCCTGACAAGTGTGGCTCAGTTGGTGGGGTGTCGTTCTGCAAAGCAAAAGCTCCTTGGTTCAATTATCCGCCAGGGCACATGTCTGGATTGCGGGTTCAATCCCTGGTTAGGGAGCATGTGAGAGACAACAGATCAACGTTTCTCACATCGATGTGTCTCCCCTTCTTCCCTTCTGCTCTTTCTAAAATTGAATAATAAAATAAAATCTTTTTTTTTTTTAAAAAAGGACAGAGTCCTCAGCCCACTGGGGGCTACAGCAGGCCAAATATGAATCACAGTAGTGTGGGAGGAGATAGAGGACTTGCCAGCTCAGCCTGGGGAGGGGAGCAGGCTTAGGGCTATGGCTAGCCAGGCTATGGTATAGAAAAGCATGACAAGTTACAGCCCTGACAGAGGGACTGTAGTCCTGGAAACTGAGGAAGGCAGGAGGAGCTGAAAGTGATCCTTAGGGTAGGCAGGGGTCAAGTCACAGAGGGCCACAAATGCCACCCTAAGACATCCCAGCCCTAACTAAGGGTGAGAGAAGCCACTGAAGGTTATTAAAATGGCTTACAACCCGCAGCTCTCCAGAAGCCTATTCCCAGCAGCACTTGCAATGCCTGATGTTCCCAAAATACCCATTATTCCTGATCAGGCTTCAAAAGACCCAGCCCAACCTTTTGCCATATTGGAAGGCAGCCAGATGAAGCAAGACAAACTATGGCCTGCAGCTGTTAGGCCTGTTGCTTGTTTTTGTATGGGCTTTGGGTAAGAATGGTTTTTAATATATTTTTAATGTTTGGGAAAAAAATTTTTAAAGGTAATATTTGGCATGTGGAAAGTGTGAAATTTGGACTTGAGTACATGAAGTTTCCCTGAAACAGCCACACTCAAATTCGCTTGTTTACATGTCTGACGGCTTTCGTGCTGTGCTGGTGGGGTTGATAGTTGTGACAGAGACCACACAGCTTGCAAAGTCTAAAATATTTAGTCTTAACCTATTTCAAAAGGTTTGCAGACCCCTGATCTAGCTATAGCTAGGCAAGGTCTTGGAGGGAGCATAGAGTCTCAGCCTGGGCAGAGACCTGCTGCTGTTCAGACAGGCAGTTCTCTTGTTGGGGGTCAGGGAGGCCACTGAGAGACGCCTCGATAAGGGACAATGCATGAACAAAGTATCCAGAGACACTGGGAAGTCGGGGATTATATAATCATGGGGAGTAGCTCTGAATCCTTAACTCCCAGAACAAGCAGCTTCCCGAGCTCAGCTCCTCCCCGTCAGTTCTGGTCCTTCCCAGTGCCATAGGGCTTACCTCTCTGAATTCTACAGGGAATACCCTGAGCTAACATTTCTTACAAGCCAATAAATAGACTTGACGTTCACATACATTAGACAGTTGAGCAGGTCTGCATGGCCAGCCTGGGCTCCATTTCTTTGCGTCAGTTTCCACATTCTGTTACGAATCTCTTGCACAACTTTTGCTCACTATTGTTACTAATTTTTTGATGCTATGGCAAATAGTTTCCTTCAATTTCTGCAACGAGTTTGAAAGCAACTGATTTTAATGATCCTGCAACCTGATAAACTACCTTCTTTGTTTCAGATTTTATTTATTTACTTTTAGAGAGAGGGGAAGAGAAGGAAAAGGAGAAACATCAATGGGTAACCTGTCGCAGACCCCCAGCCTGGGGCCTGGCCTGCCGCCCAGGCTTGTGCCCTAACCTGGGAATTGAACTGGTGACCTTTCGGTTTGCAGGACAATACCCAGCCCATTGAGCCACACCAGTCAGGGCAATAAACTACCTTCTTTAATTCTTTTTTTTGCCCCTTTAAAAAAATGTTTAAAAGATCTTATTTATTTATTTTTAGAGAGGGGAAGGGAGGGAGAAAGAGAGGGAAAGAAACATTGACCAGTTGCCTCTCACACACGCCCCAAACACACACACATGCCACAACCGAGGACTGGGACCCAACCCAGGCATATGGCCTGACTGGGAATCAAACCAGCAACTTTGCTTTATGGGAGGACGTTCAGCTGAGCCATGCCAGTCAGGGCTTACTTCTTAAGTTGTCAGTTTTTGGTATTTTCTAGGTGCAACCCATCTGCCATCTGAGAACAAAGACAGTTTGGTTCCTTCCTTTCTATACCTTATATTTCTTTTTTTTTTTTTAAATATTTTATTTATTTATTTTTAGAAAGAGGGTAAGGGAGAGAGAAAGAGAGGGAGAGAAACATCAGTGTGTGGTTGCCTCTCACACATCCCCCCACTGGGGACCTGGCCTGCAACCCAGGCATGTGCCCTGACTGGGAATTGAACCAGCAACCCTTTGGTTTGCAGGCCCACGCTCAATCCACTGAGCTATGCCAGCCAGGGCTATACCTTATATTTCTTATTATACTGCACCAGCTAGAACCTGCAGAAAAATGATGAGTGGAAACAATAATTCTGGGTATTCCTGTCTCATTTCTGATCAGAAAAGGAAAGCTTCCAACACTTCATCATTGAGCATAATATTTACTCTTCCATTTCCTAACTTGTTACAATTTTAATCTGAATAGATGTGAAAATTATTTTTTTGCATCTGTTGAGAATATCACTTAAATTTTTCTTTGTTTCTGTGTTTAACTCATAAATGACTTATTAATAGTGGATTGAAATAATCTATCTCTTAAAGTTTTGTAGAACTCATCTATAAAACTGCCTGAGTCTATTGTTTTCTGTATGAAAACATTTTAACTAAGAACTCCAATTTTTTTTTTAGTTTAAATGCATTTTATTTTTAGGCAACCTACATGACATGGTTTTTTTTTCCTTAAAAACAATGCCTCTGCTCCAAATAAATCAAGGTCAAAATGAATGAAGAGCCCAAGTCCTATTTGTCCCAGTCCTGGGGTGTGAATGAAGAGCAGCAGCTGGTTATGATGACAGGCGATTGGCCCAAATTGCCAAATTTGTTCACTTTTTTTCCGTCTCTAAACCATGCTTAAGGAAAATCATACATGGGTCACAACATCCTCACAGTAGTTTGGCAGAGCAACCATGCCACCTGGATTCATGTTTTCACCAGTAAGAACTGGTAGTTTTGAAATGAGCATGAATGTGCTTAATTTGTTCTGTGGCCCCTGTACATGATAGGCTTTACTTTTTCTGGTCTCTGTTCTTCAAGTTTCCCTTTGATCGATTTCACGTAACTTTGATGTACTTCCAGCCTTCTGTGAAGCTGGCTTCTTATAGATGATGGTTCCTGACAATATCGTTCCTGGTGATTACTGTCCCTGGGGGCCTTCAGTGGTGGCATCTCCACCAGTAAGTGAGTCATCAGTGTTACCCTCTTTGGTACTGACCATCTTCCCTGCTACCTCCAGGCACAGCCCTTCTGTGACCTCCCAGATCTGTAGATAGTTCATTGTAGATAGTTCATCTCATTCGTGGCTGATGTGGTCCCGGTAGATGATCATGGTGGCGGTTGGAAGGACACTGCAGCGGTGCTGGCTTAGCAGAAGCCATCCAGCCAGTACGGTGCAGCCAGAGTGGGCTTGATTGGGGCAGGGGGCAGCAAAGCTCACATTTTTTGAAGTCAATTTTGTTTAATAATTTTTCTGGATGTTTCTTCAAAGCTTTCAATATTATGGCATACTATTTTGACTGTCTTTTCCATCTCTGTTCTGTCTGAAGTATGTCTCCTTTTTTATTCCTAAAATTGTTTTTCATATACCTTTTTTATGACATTTCAGCAGAGATTTGTCTATTTTATTTATATTGAGCTTCATATCTTTGTTTTCTGCTTCTTTTATTTTTTTCTAAGATTTTATTTATTTTTAGAGAGGAGAAGGGAGAGAGAAAGGGAGAGAAACATCTACATGTGATTGCCTCTGGAGCACCCCCTACTGGGGACCTGGCCCACAACCCAGGCATGTGCCCTGACTGGGAATGGAACCAGTGACCCTCTGGTTCACAGGCCAGCACTCAATCCACTGAGCTGCACCAGCCAGGGCCTTTTTTTGTACTTTTTAATTTTTCAGTTACAGTTGACATAAAGTATTAGTTTCAGGTGAAGAGTGTAGTGATTATCCATTTATATAACTTAGAAAGTTATCACCCGACAAACCTAGCACCCACCTGACAGCATACAGAGTTACTATAATATTACTGTGTTCCTCTGCTGCACTTTACATCCCCGTGACTCTTTTTATAATGGCGATTTGCACATCTTAATCCCTTCCCCTTTCTCACCCATTCCCCGTCCTATCTGGCAACCATCAAAACGTTCTTTGTGAATTGTTGTTGTTTTATTCTACATATAAGTGAAATCATGTTATTTGTCTTTCTCTGTCTTTTTTCACTTATCATAATGCCCTCTAGGTCCATCTATGTCATTTCAGATGGCACTGTTTTGTTCTTATGGCTGAGTAATGTTTCATTGTGTATATATGTGCCATGTCTTCTTCATCCATTCGTCTGTCAATGGACACTGAGGTTGCTCCCTTTATCTTAATTATTGTAAGTAATGCTGCAGTGAACATAGGGATGCATTTTTAAATTAGTGTTTTGGGTTTCCTCAGATAAATACCCAGAAGTGCAATTGCTGAGTCCTTGTCTCTTATATAGCCTTTGTTTTAAAGTCTATTTTGTCTAAGTATTGATAACCCAGCTTTTTTTCATTTCCATTTTCATGAAATATCTTTTCCATCCCTTTACTTTCAGTCTGTGTGTGTCTTTTGACCTGAAGTGGGCCTCTTGTAGGCAGCACATGTAAGGATCTTGTTTTCTTACCCGTTCAGGCACCTTTGGGTTGGAGCATCAAACCTATTTACATTTAAAGTTATTATTGATAGATAGGTAGTTATCACCATTTTATTATTTATATTTTTAAATCTTGTTTCTTCCTATATTTTTTAAAAAAGATTTTATTTCCAGAGAAAGGGGAAGGGAGGGAGAAAGAGAGAGAGAGAGAAACATCAGTGTGTGGTTACCTCTCTCACACCCCCAACTGGGGACCCAGCCTACAACCCAGGCATGTGCCCCAACTGGGAATTGAACCAGTGACCCTTTGCTTTGCAGGCCAGTGTTCAATCCACTGAGCCACACTAGCCAGGGCTTTTCTTCCTCTTAAAGAAGTTCCTTTAAGATTTCTTGTAATATTGGTTTGTTGGTAATGAACTCCTTTAGCTTACTGTTGTCTGGAAATTTAGTTTTACTTTATTTCTTTATTTTTTAAATTTCTGCTAAATTTTTGTCTTATTATTTCTACTTCTTTGAGTCAGTCTTGTTCTTTTTCTATTTTCTTAACTTTAATATTTAACATATTATATTTCAGACTTTCCCCTTTTCTGATATAAGGAATTAAGGATACAGTTTTCTCACGTACTATTTTAGCTATATCGCACAAGTTTTAATATATATTGTTTTTATTATAATTCAGTTTTAAGAATCTTCTGACTCTTTAGGTGTTTTCTTTTTTTGATCATTTGAAAGTGTTTTACCCTTTTACAGACCCCTGACTTAGCTAAAGCTTAGAGAGGTCTTGGAGGGAACCTAGAGACTAAGCCTGGACACAGGCCTCCTGCTGCTTCTCAGGCTGAGAATTCCAATTATTTGTGAAATGTTATTCCTTAAGTGTGTTGTAGGCATACAATGTGGTGTGCATATTTTGTATTTGAGACTTCTTTTATAACCTAGAATGTAGCTAACATTTATAAATGTGTCATACATGCTTGAGAAAAATATATATTGTTGGGTAAAGGTCTAAATGTGTTAAATCTATTCATCAAGCCAGATAATCATGTTGTTCAGAACAAACAGAAGACCACCTAGAGACTCTACGGGGCATATCTTGGAGAAAGGAGAGGCTGAAGTTGGGGAGATAGGATGGGGTGGGGAGAGGCAGGGTTCACACCTTTTATGGTGTAAATCACATCGAATGATAGGATGTGGAGGAGGGAAGAGTACCAATCTAGACAGGAGGGGTCAGGAAGTCTGTTTTAGGCACATTGTAGGCACCAAGGAGAGATGTCCAGGAGGCAGAGCTGATGGTTCAGATCATAGGCAAGAACCAATTCATTCAAGGGAGTGTGATGAGGCCAGAAATTGTGACCTAAGCCCTCCGGGAATGGTAAATTGGGTGACGGTGACCTAAGCCCTTCGGGAATGGTAAATCGAGTAACTTGCACTATTAATACACACACGACTGGGTCTGACTCTCCACGGGCAAGAGCACAGTGTCAGTGGCCTAAGGGGTGTGACTCAGTCCGGCCCACCTGCCTTCGTCAGCCAGCCCATAAATGTCTGTCCTCTTCTTGCTGCCATGGCCACAAGTGTCCCTTTTTGTTTTGAGAGTTGTTCAGTGTTCCAGACCCTCTTTAATGAAGAAAGTAAAATTTAACCCCAAACTGGTTCAGCGCAGAGCAGATTACATAGGCAGGGGAAGGTGGTGGCACCACACACAACCCTGACCTCCTTAACTGCTCTACCTGCTCCCTGTTCAGCCCCAGACACGTCATTCCTCATCGTGCAGGTCCAAGATGACAGGATTTCTGGGTCATTCACGGGCCCAGTGCCTGCCTGGCCACCTGCTCCCAGATAAGGGACTGGAAGTGCTACTGGGAGGGACAGAGATTAGATGTGGGAAAGGACTTTGCTGATTTCACCTGGGAAGGGTGACATGGGAGTTCAGGACTCTAGGACACTTGATATCCCTGGGGATGTGGAAAGAGAAGATGCTTCTCTGGAATATTCTGAAGGCAAGGAAGGAAGGTGCAGCAAGCCTACTTTGTGGTGCCCCATGATCACAGGAGGCCTTGTATCTTCCCATCCCCTTCACTGCCTGCGTGCGTGTGTGTGCATGTGTGTGTATCAGAGAGAGACAGAGGGACAGAGACATATTTACCTGGTGTTTTGCAGTTCACAAAATATTTCTCCATCTTTAACCTTTTCAGCCTCGATTTTCTGGAGTAAAATGGGCATAGCAATAGTTAGCGTTCCATATGGGTATTGAGAGATGATAGGAGATAATACATGATTAAGATAGTGAGCAGAGTGACAGATAAAAGTAATAGTTATTCATTATCTCAGAGGAGTTACTCAACTGGAGTATTAGGCGGGGCAAGTGCTACTACCTTTGCGCTACAGATGAGTGTCTCCCAGATGGGAAGTGCCTGGCACAAGGTCACTCAGATTTAAGGATCAGTGGAGTGGGCCTGAAGACACCCAGTCTAGTGTTCTAGCCAGGGGTCAGATGCCGAGGGCCGCACTGGTTGGGACCGAGCTCCCTCTAGGGGGCGTGCAGGACTGCTGACATCATCTTCCTCCTTTGTCCCTCTCCGAGGGGCGGGTCAGAGCTGGACCTGGCTTCAGGCTTCACCACTCGTGCCTGGTCCTCTCCGGACATGCAGCTCTCCATTGACCCGCGCCAGGCTGGACTCAGGCAATGCTTCGCACTGGGGATGGATGCGGTGGGGGAAATAAGGTTTGGTTCTGAAAGCTTCCTGGGGCTGGAGGTGTGGGGTAGAGGAACCAAGGGCACGTAGGGAGGGGCAGGGGTGGGGAGCTGGCGTGCTGAGGCTCACCTACTTGGAGCCATGGGTCTTTAGGGACTTGGCCCTCTGTTTCCAGGCTCTCTAGCACAGGCCCCTTTAATTTCATTAGCAAGTCTATGGGTATGTCACCCTGTTTTAGGAGCAAGGAGCTGGGCCCTGAGGGGCACAGCTCAATTCCTGGTCAAGGCAAATGCCTAGGTGGAAGGCTTGTCCTTGTTGGGGCTCATGTGAGAGGCAACCAATATTTCTCTCACAAATTGTTTCTCTCCCTCTTTCTCCATCCCTTACCATCCCTCTAAAAATAAATAAATACAATCTAAAACAAAAAAACATGGAGCTGGGTTACAGAGGATGAGTGATTTGTCCAGGGTCCCGCAGCGGGTACCTGGCAGGCCCTGGATGGAAACCTAGGCTCTGAACCCGAACCACCCCGGACCTCCATAGAAAGCCCTGGGAGAAAGCAGCTGTCAGGGGCAGATGCTCCCACTTTGTGGGGTCCTGCGGATTCACTGAACACTTGCCCTGCAGTCTGGAGCCAGAATGCCAGCTGGCTCGCTGACAGGGAGCACGGGGACTGCCAGGGCTGTAGAGAGCTCGGAGTGAGCACATCCTCTCCCAAAGGGGACCCATGTAGTAAGCCAGGTCATGTGGAGACAGAGCAGTGCAGCCAGGGGACAGGCCATTGACGGATTGGGGGTGGGAGGGCGTGGGCTCTGCCTGTCTGAGGTGCCATCACCACACTTACTGTCAGCTTCCCCAGGAACCAGCCTGGGTCCTGTCAGATCTGCTGGCTGGCCGAGCCCCCTCGGCCCACCTCTCTTCCAGTCTCGAGCTGTCTTTCAGGCAGGGTCTGCTGGCCAGAGAGCAGGGCTTTCTTCATAGTGACTGCATGTCTCTGCCATGTCCATTTCGAATCACTGATCATAGTTGAACATTCTAATAATTTATGTTCCCAGTCACTGTTTTCCTGTCAGGCCACACCCCTCCGCCATTATATTGCCCTCACAATCCCCTTTCCATATTCACCTCAAAGAATAGTTACACAAGCCAATTAGCTCAGTTGGTTCCAGTGCCGTCCTGATGTGCCAAGGTTGCGGGTTTGATCTCTGCTCAGGGCACGTACAGGAGGCAATAAATGAATGCATAAGTGGAACAACAAATCGATGTTTCTCTCTCCCTTTCTAAAACCAGTAAAATTAAAAAAAATAGACACACAGATACACTCATTAGTTATACCTGAAGCTGCCTGCTCATTTTACTGGGACTCTTAGTTTTCCAAGTTTAAAGCCTGAACAAGTCACCAAAAATGATTAAACTAGAGGAAAATGTCTGTGTTGCAATGGCAGCCACCTGAGGGAGGACAGCAGCTGAATACAGACTGATACTTTGGGCAGAAATGTCACAGGGAAGGTGATGACCAGCCCAAGTTATGGCAGAATTAGGGATAGCGGGCAGATTCCCACGCTCAGACCTCCCCACCTTACTGGAAGCAGTGATGAGGAAATAGTCCCACAGGGGGTGTCGTGTGCAGGGTGCCCCCTTGTGGTCAGAGCTATCACTGCAGTTGAGCAGGCAGGGGACCTAGGAGCTGCTTCTCTAACTCCCCGTTTTTTAGGTGAAAACAGAGGTCAGAAGAATGGAAATGAGTGACACTGCGGACTTTTTGTCATTTACATTAGAAAACTCCCTACCCTTCTGGGAGGAACCTGAGACAGGTTTTGGAAAACTATTCTAGTCATTTTCTTCAACATCAATGTAAGTACAGAAAGAAGGACAATGACTAACCTAAAGGTCTCCTTCAAACCACTGCTGGGCCTGAGTCCCCATCTCCATCCCATGGGCTCAGGCAGGGAGAGGAGTGCTACCAGACAGCTGGAGTCAGGCATGTGAAGACCGTGTAGGAAGAACAAGCAAACACTGAATGAAGAAAACATTTTTTGAGTACTTCTGGGAGTCAGGCACGGCACTTCTGGCTTAAAGAGTGAACACATGAATAAAATAGACTCTAACCTGAAAAACAAGACCGGGCCTAAGTCTGGAGTAAGATGATAAAAGATATGTCGCAAAGTTATGAGTTTTGAGGTGCAGAGGGGGAAGGAATTACATAAACCGCTGCTGGTGGTGGTAGTGGAAGCTGTGGAAATGCTCAGACGCTCCAGAGAGACCAGCATATACCACGTGTGGGATGGGTCTGAAGGAGGCCTGAGCAGGTGTCCTGAAAGGCCAGGCAGGGGGAGGTGAAGGGACCCAGGGAAGAACATGGGGTCCCTAAAGGGCTGATGGTGCTGAGGAAGGAGCCCAATAGGACTCTCCGGTTTGGGTACAATGGGGAAGTCAGGGAGGACTGAGGGGGAGCACAGGTTTATTTTGCCTGACTCACTGTCAAAGGGAACTGCAAAGACTGGGGGAGTCCTGGCTGGTGTGGCTCAGTGGACTGAGCACCAGCCTGTGAGCCAAAGGGTCACAGGTTTGATTCCCAGTCAGGACACATGCCTGGGTTGTGGGCCAGGTCCTCAATTGGGCCTCAGTTGGATTGGGGGTGCATGAGAGGCAACCACACATTGATGTTTCTCTCCCTCTCTTTCTCCTTCCCTTCCCCTAAAATAAATAAATAAAATCTTAAAAAAAAAAAAAAAAGACTGGGGGAGTACTCAGGTAACTCGTCACTTTTGAACCTGATAGGAAGGAAAGAAATACCTTGTTTTCCACCAAGCTCAGGTACGTGCTTTGGCTTGACTGGATTACATGGGCTCTAGTGCCCATAGAGTGATGCACTGAACTACCCTGTAATGAGGCCTGAAGCCTTCAATTCGGTTAGACTGAGAAATGCAGCCCTGGCAGAGGCACCAGCTCTGCAGCATCTGCCAGTCGGGTCAGTGAGCAGTCTGGGCTGTGCAGGGATATCTCCTGCCTTTCTGGGAAGTCTGGGACACGTGCTGAGGCCAGGTCACTGAGGTGGGGAAGGGGGAAGGGGGTCCAGTGGCCAGAGATATGGCCCTGCTTTGTCAGGAGAAATCATCTTTGAGCAGGGGAACCCAGTGGTATGGCCCCCTCCACTGAGACACTCATGGTCCCACACCATCCTACCCCTCTCAAGGCCAGAGTTTGGAAAGGGAAGGGGAGGGCTGAGCTTCAGTGAGAGAACACATAGACCTCTTGTTCCCCTGGAGGTCCGAGCTTTGGCGTCAGGGCAGAGTGCCAGGTAGGGGAGAGCCCTCGGGCGCAGCCTGTTCCCGCTGGGAGGTGTGGGAGCACAACCAGGAGCCAGGTGGGAGGCGGCCGTAGGGGAGAGCTGGCCAGTTCTGCAGAATTCATTTCTAGGACTGCGGGGTGAGGACAGGGGAGGGGGTGACAGTGAAGACAAAACAAAACAAGTGGGTGCTTTCTCCATCCCCAGTCTTATGGAAGAAGGAATGAAGCAGCAAAGAAAAATGGCCTTTCTTGGTCTCAGCCAAGTCTGGGTGTCCTGGCTCTAGGCCCTTCCTCCTCTGTTTCCCCAGCAGAGGACACTACAGCCTCTCTAAGGCTAAGAGGACTAACCCACCTCCACTCCCAACCTTGGACCTAGGCCTGGTGTTGGCCAAGACCCAGCTGGGTTATGTGCATCCCCCCAGGCTCAGGCTGCCATCCCTCTACCCTCTCCAGGGCAGGCAGCCATGGCTGGAGGACACAGAGAGCCATGAGGGAAAATACAATGGTTTATTTAGTCAGAGAGCCTCTGAAGGCACCTGGTTTCTGTTGAGTATAAAAAAAGGCAGTAAAGTGTGGCAACTGTACAGGGTACATGACAGGTAGAAGCAAGGCAGGGGAAGCCGGGAGGAACAGAAAGAGCTTGGGGCAGGAAGCACAGGGAGGGGGCACATACCAGACTGGACCTAGGACAGACAGTCCTGGCCCCTAGCCACCCTGGTACAGGCACATGAACCTACAGACACACACACTCTCCGAGCCTAGGAGCCTCTGCCGTCCATCCAGCTCAAGTAGGGATCAGTCAGAGCCAAGTGTGTAGGGATCCAAGCATATGCAGACACTGCGTCCCCTTCCTTGACTCTGACCTGCGGGCCCACAATGTCTCCGCTGTCCAACTGTCCACCCAGAGGGTCCCTCCCTGGGGCCTGGACACCAGGCCCAGCACAGGCCATGAGAAAGCAGATTCAGCTAGAAGAGAAAACCTCCAGCCGACCCCTGCCCATCCCTGAAGGATAAAGGGGCATGAGCAGGTGGCCACTGCAGTCCTCTGTCCATCCATGGTCACACAATTGCCCGGAACAGGAAGGAGACGACAGCCCCCAGCGCCAGGCCCAGACACAGAAAGAAGGCCATGATGGTTCCAGCTGTCTCTGCGTCAGCCGGCTTCACTTTCCTAAAGGAGGGACGCAAGGCTACCTTAGGGTGTTCCCTACTCCAGCCCCACCCAGAGCACCAGCATGGGGAGACCTGCCTCAGCACCCAATTCTGCTGACCAGCCTATCCTACTTGCCCCACCCTAATGTGGCTTTTCCCTCTTGGGGAAACATGGCCTGGGGGGGCCATCTTCCTCCTTCCCTGTGAGGGCCTCCCAAATCCCCATTTAAGTAAGCCTGGGCACCCCGCCCCTGCACTCCTGCCCCCTGGGACCCATTCAATCTAGGTGCCCCTCCTGGCTGACTCCTTACTCAGCCTGGAAACCTTAAGCTCCAGGATCAGGGAGGCTCCTGTAGCCCCTTCTCCCTCTGTTGAGTGTCCCCCTGTGGAGCGCTTGACCCCGCCTGACACTCACTTGGGCCCAAAGCACATGCAGATACTGGCGAGGTAGCCATTGGAGAAGGCAAAGGCGGCCATGAAGATGATGAACCAGGCGTCGTGCTCAAAGAACACAGGCAGGTGTCGGCGGGGATGGACGTTGCACAGCAGCAGCAGGGGCACGAACACCAGCCGGGCCAGCACCAGGCTTGGCAGCCAGCGGCTGTCCTTCCCAGGCTGTGAGGACCATGTAGTGCTCAGCCAGGCTGTGCCCCACCCCACCCCCGGGCACACCCAGACCCCCAGGCTGCATATGGGACCCTTCGGGATCTGCAGTGAAACCTTAAAACCTGGGTACCCTTATGGGTACTGATGGGGAGAGGGCAGAGTAGAAACTTCTGGAATGCTGGAAATGTTCTCCATCTCGACCTGGTTGGTGATTATACAGGGGATGTGTATATGGTCATTAAGCTGTACACTCATGACTTGTACACCTAACTATACATAATGTCTTGGTTTTTGAAAAAGCATGGTCCTCTTGTCACCATACTTTCTTGGTGCCCTTTCTGGGTCTCAGGGTGGACTCTGCCCCCTCACGGGGACTTGGTGCCCTCTTCTACTCACCCACATGGATATGGCTGTGAGGCTTCGGCCCAGCCAGTCAAAGACATTGAAAGTCAAGAAACAGGACACAGGGATGAAGTATTTCCCTGGAGAAGGAACAGTACATTAGAGTAATGTTATTAGGTCCAGAGGCAGATTTAGCAACCTTGACCCTCACTGGGGCTGTGTCCCCAGCTGTAAAGTGGAGAAGATGCTTTTAGCCCAGGGAAGGTCAAGTGCACTAGGAGAGTCTAGCTGGGGAGATGGCAGCCCAGGGTCTCCATTTGCCCACTCCCAGTCCTGCTAGAGCCCATCCATCCCCATCCAGGCAACCCATGGTGTCCTCACCCCAGGCACTTCTGCCTGCAATGCTGGACTTGACCTCAGCAGTAATGGCAGGAAACACCCCAATGGTGATCGTGAAGATGAAGCAGACACAGAGAGCCGGGACTAAGATCTGGAGGAAAAGGACCCAGGCCTGAGTCTTCATGGTGGCTATGCATTGAAGAACCAACACACACACACACGCACATACAGAAGAATCCAGGAGAGTGGCCAGTCTCAGTCAGAAAGGGATGGAATGGGCTGTGTGGAGGTGAGTGGCGAGTGGGTGGGGGGAATGGGGAAAAAAAGAGGGTGAGGGGTAGAGGGCAAGACACCCATGGCCCACGCACATTTTTGAGGATGGCTCGGATTGAGTGGCTTTTATTGGTGGGCTGAGAGCTGGGGGCTGAAACTCCAGACTCCTCTTTGCCTGCTCTTGGCTTCTCTCCTGGGGGGTGACAGGTTGTGGAAGGATCTTCAAGTTTTGGAAGGACAGAGCAATAGGAAACGACACAACCATTCCCCGAAAGGGCTGGGGTTAGTTGGGGGTGGATACCCCCTTACAGTGAACAGAGGCACCCTAACATCTAGCCCAGACCTCCTTCAAATCCTCACAGTGCCAGTTCCTGTGTCCTGACTTCTCCCAGGAGCCTCAGCTCACGCTACACCTTATCCAAGAATCCACTGTCCTCAGGCATTCAAGGTCATCCAGGATCTCCCCCTATTTTAGTGTTGCAAGCTCTTATTTCCCATCGTCCCCCTGACCCCACCCTGGTCCCTCTGGCCTCTGGCTCATCTCTGCCAATAAACACAGTGTACCCATTCCTGCCCTCTGTGCTCAGCTGCCCCCTGCTAGGGAGGCCGTCCACTACCCCAGATTCCTCAGGCTACGCAGACCTTTACTAATGAGGTCCAACTTGGTTTCCTGCTCCCCAGACCCTTCAAGCTTGAGCTGCTGGTAGTAGCGGTAGAATTCCTATCAAAAGAGGGAGACGGAGGTGGACTCAGAGACAGGATCTCCAGAATCCCTGCCTCCCCCCGGTTTCAGCCTCAGAACGCCCATGGTCCAGAGTCCTGGACTCCCCAGGCCCCAATCCCCTGCTTTCCCCTTTTGCTCACCAGCCGGGGCAGTCCCAGGTAACAAATGATGGTCAAAACGATGACCCCACAGGCTGTGATAAAATAGCCGAAGGCACTTTCTGCCAGCTCTGAGCCACCTGGGGTGGAGGGTGTCAGAGGTGAGACAGGCTCTCCTCCCTTCACCCCGCAAAAACCAGACAGGCAGGCAGACAGCCAGACTTACTGGCAATGGCGCAGATCATGGCCACTGAAGCGAAGATGCCGGCCAGGCCCTGGCCACTCATGATGGGGGCCGTGTAGCTGGCAGGCAGGAGGCCAGCCAGACCAAACAGGCTGCCCTGCAGGATGGCACCAAATGCTGGGGGAACATGGTGGGCATCAGCAGGGGTGTGGGCAGCGTGGAATTCACTTCCATGGGGCAGCTGGGGCTCACGGGAAAACAGGTCCCTGTAACTCCCGCCTTACTGCCAGTGGGCCTTCCTCTCTGCCCCCGCTCCCGGCCCTGGTTCCCCTTCTGCCCAGGCCTCTGAGGCAGGCATCCATTTCCTCCGGGTGTCTGAATGGGCTCCTCTCTGGCTGACTGCGGGTCTACAGGAAATGTGCAATGTGTGGGAAGGTCTCAGCCCCAGATCCCCTCCGGGTTCTGCTTACAGTTAATGAGCATGATCTTGATCATGGTGACGATGAAGAAGTGCAGGGCATTCATGGGGACCTTCACCAGGACAGCGGTGATCAGGAACACCAGCAGGATGGCCAGCAGGCTGCCCAAGATCCGGACAGCCTGGGGGATCCTAGGGGAGAGGCCAAGGTGGCAGAGAGGCGTGACGGCGGCCAGGGTGCAGCCAGGGGTCAGGCTGGGCCCGGGCGCTCACCTCTGATGCAAGAAGGAGTTGAGGCAGGTAAAGAGCAGCAGGGGCAGCATGGCACACAAGGTCATGACATTGTTGAAGATAACACTCAGGAAGTTCCGCTCCTGAGAAGGCGCTGTGGGGATGGCCGATGCCTGGACGTCCCTGACCGGTTCAGCAGTGACCAAGGACACATTCTGGGACTGGTCCAGGCGGTTTGTGAAATACTGTGGGGGATGCAGAGTATTGCAACCTCTCTCCCTGTGCCACGAGTACAGATCCAGGCCCTGCATGCCCAGTGGACATACCCCCTGGAGCCCAGTCCCCTCAGTCTCACCTGAGTGGCTGTCATGAAAAAATTCCAAGGGAGCAGGGTCCCCAGACCCAGCATGAAGAAGATGATCCAGACGGCTCTGTACCTGGGGGTGGG
Source organism: Macrotus californicus (assembly GCA_007922815.1). Taxonomy (NCBI): domain Eukaryota; kingdom Metazoa; phylum Chordata; class Mammalia; order Chiroptera; family Phyllostomidae; genus Macrotus; species Macrotus californicus. The sequence goes on along the minus strand of VMDR010000650.1, from coordinate 111,888 downwards.
GGAGGAAAAAGGAGCCATATGACCCCCTGTCCCACCTTCTTCCCCAGATCAGACATGGGGAAGCCTGTCCCTCCCTGACCTTCTGTCTCTCCAGCTGTCCCAGGGCACAGGGCATCTGTGTTTGTGTCTGTGTGCCTGTGTCCTCCTGCTGGTGTACATGGAGGGGGAGGTGTTCTGGGATGGGGAAAAGGGCCCAGCTGAGTCCACAGAGGGAAGACGACCAAGAACACAGGGCTGAAGGGCATGGCCACGGGACAGCGGTTCCCAGCCCCTAAAGACTGGGGACCCTGTAGGCTTGCGAACCAATGTGACCCACACATCCACAGGCGGTTCTGGAAATCCTGCTGTCATGGCTAGGGGTAGAGGGTGAGTGAGACAGCAAACAGCAAGTGTCTTCTACCCCTGCCCGCCAGACAGGCTGGAAGTGATTATGTAGTCTGACTGGGAACTACCAGGCTCCCTGAAGAGGATTCTGAGGTCAAGAAAGTCCCAGACCATTCTGGACCTAGTGGTGAAGGAAGGCGGGGTGCCTTGGGGCAGTTGGAAAATGAAGGAGCTGTTTTTTCCTGGCCCAGACAGAACCAGCTTTGTAGGTCACACCACCTAGGTAGGCCAGGGGGTATCCAGCCACTGGAGGTCATCTGGGACCAGAGTATAAACAAGTGCCACCCCAGTTTTTGCCAGGGCACAGCCACAAGCTGTACACCTCAGGGCCTGTCTGGGATGGGCCAGCTTCCACCAGGCAGCCCTGGGTCCCCCCACTGTAGTCTCCAGATGTGTCTGCCATACCTTCCCCACAGCCAACATCTTTCTTCACAGAGATGGCAGGGACAAAGCCCAAGGCAGGTCTGGGCAGAGGGCAGGGCCTGGCCTTACCCAGGGAGGGCCTGGGTGAGTGCCCCCACTGGGCAGGTCTGAGTCATTACAACTGCAGCCCCCCAAAGCCCTTATATACCCACCTTGAAATCATGAAAGGCTTGGTTCAGAGGCCCGGGATGAATGGAGAATGTGACTCCCAGTTAAGGTCACATACAATAAAAGGTTGGAGTGGGGCTGGATGAGTGCAACAGGTGACAGAGATGGAGAAGGGTTCAGAGAACAGCTGGGAGTGGTGAGGCTGGGAAAGCGCAGGCAGACAGCCTGGGAGTAGGGACAGGGAAAGGAGGGGCTGTCTTCTTAAATTCTCTCCCATCCAAATAAACCTCACCTCTATTTTACAGGTGGGAAATGGTCCCAGAGAGATCCAGCTAGGTGCCCAAGTTCCCATAGCCAGAAGTGGTCTAGTTCTATGGCCTTTGTCACAGGAGGGAGACAGAATGGGCTGAAAAGCTTTGTATCTGAGGCAGGCCCTCATTAACTTTCTTGGGTCCTAGACTCCTTAGAGAACTTGAATCAAGCTACAGCCTCTTCTCCCAATACACATGATCACATATGCAGGTCCAGCTGGAGGGAGTTCACAGGCTCCAGAGGTGCAGAAGTGAGAGGAAGGTCGCAGCGCGAACCAGGGTGGGCCAAGGTCATGGGAAACAGAAGCCACTCTGAGGGAGGGGCAGTTCTGCCAGATGTGCTCTGGAATGAGGGGTGCTGTCAAATACCTCCTCCTCACAGCGGTGTAGGAGCCAGCAGCTGCTGACTGGCGGGAGAGCAACAGCGGAAAAGCTGACAGACGGAGGAGGGGCTGCCACCCACCCACCCTGGCCCTCTCCATAGACGTCCCAGCCAGGATCCACCAAGATACGCATGGTCCCCCGCCCCCACGCGGACTGACTCATGGCTGTCTAGCTGAAAGGCCAGTCAGCAGTGACAGCTCCAAATTCCCAAGCACATGGCATCCAGCCCCCTGTAGACACATTTCCACTGCCCTGGGTCCCCAGCCCAGGTCTCCCAGTACCTGTCCTGAGGCTGCTGACTGGTTGTCATGGTGACGGCGGTCTTGGTTTTGCCTGGCTGACAGCTGTCTTCTTCTGAGGCTTGCTTGGGGCAGGAGCAGTGTTTCCCTACAGGCCTCTTCAGACTCTTGGGGGGCAGGGAGGGGCAGGACAAACAGCTGGCAAGCACTAGAGTCCGGCAGAATACCCTCCTGACTCTGCCTTTCAGGACTGCTCAATCTGACCCCTCCGGCCAGTCCCGTTGGGCCCCCCTGCCTGCTCAGGCTCTACCTGGCAGCAGGCCTGGCCTGGCTGCTTCCACTGCTATTTTTACCCAGCAGCAAAGCAGTTTGTGTGCTGCGAAACCAGAGGGTGGAGAGCAGGGGAGAAGGAGGATGTCTGGGTGAGAGGGAGGGAAAGACAGGCAAAGGCAGGGAAAGGGATGAGAGGGGTTAGGGGCAGTGACGACAACAGAAGGAGGGACAGGAGGAGGGAAACAGAACAGAGATAGGGCAGACAGCGGGAGGGAGGGCACAAAACAAACATCTGCAGGAGCAGCAGCCAGAGAGATGACTACAACGACCACCGGAGCACAGAGCACACGGAGCATGGGAGGCCTCCCCCTCAAGGGCCTGTTAGATCTGACCTCTCTGCCCTCCTGGGAAGAGAACTTGTCCCCTCCTGGAGGTACCCCAGACTCCGGCCTCTCTGCTGGTAGTACCTTAAAGCTCCCCTTCCAGCCACTGCCCAGGGACTTCCTAGTTCCTGGTCACTTTTCCAGGAAAACACTTTGCGATGGGTGTGGGACACAGCCTTTTTCCAGCCTGGCCTGATTTCTCCCTTGACCCCCAGCCCTGGCCCGACTCGTCCCATCCCCCTCCAGCCCCCTTGGTTCCTCTCTCATTCCAGGCCTCTGTACGCTTCCCCTTTTCTGAGAGCAGACTTGAAGGGAAGATTGGGGGTGGGGGGGTGGGAGCACAGGCCTGACTAACTGCATAGTCCCAAATTCCTAGCCTCCCGCTTCAGCGTCCCTCTCCTGCTCCCCCAGCCCTGTGTTATTTCTGTAGCTAGGGCCTCTCTGGCACCAGCAGATAAAGCAGCTTTCCCTTTGGATGGCATGGAAAGCCAGGCAGGCGTGTGCTGGTGCATCCCCCAAGTGAGGGACTAGCTCTGAAGCCAGGAGGACTGGCTTCCGCCGTGGCCCACCTGGGCCAGCACTCACCGGATGCCCAGACTTGTCAGCAGAAGAGTCAGAGCACGGGAGTCCTGGGCAGTCCCTGGAAGGAGGTCCTAGCTCCAGCTCAGGCAGCAGGCCTAGTCCATGGGCTTCCCCTAGATAAGGTCCAGAGCATATGGGGAGAGAAACCCCCAGGCCTTGCTGTAGAAGAAAGCTGCCCAATTCTGAGAAGCTTCACACACATATCAACCAGGGAGATAAAAAAAAACCACATTTGTGGCTTGGGAGATAACAGATCCAACAGCCTCAGCGGGAGAGCTGAGGGGGTGGGTTAACCTGAGTACAGCCAGTACTCCAGGTCCCAGCCCAAGACAGACAGACAGACACCTGCAGGGACCCTAAACCCTCAATGGGCTGTTCTAGCAGTGCCAGTCCTCTCAACTTCCCTGGGTCAACTCCAGACTCCCCAAAGCCTTCCTTAGCCCCCCAGCCCATATATGGGTTGTGAATGTGTGTTGGGGGAGGGGGAGCAGACCCAGCGGTCTCCACCTGCAGGCAGAAGGCTTCTTTCATTTAGTCTTTCAACAAACATTTACTGAGGACCTTTGCAGGCTAGCGAGGCACCGTTCTAAGCACTGGGGACAGAGTGAACAACTTTTTACATTTTCTAGAGGGATGGGGACAAGAGGACTCTACCCGTGGGATTCTCTCCTGGGTGGAGAGAATAGGGCACCTTCCCTTTCTTGGTGAAATCTGCTGTAAGCTCAGAGAAGTATAAACTTCTGCCCTCTCCTTCATCAATGCCCTGCGTTCTGCTCCCAGCAAACCCACCCCAGGGCTGGGTACAATTCAACTCCAGCGGCAGCCCCTTCCCCTGCCCATATCCTAACACTCAGCAGGCCAGTCCAGGTGTTTTATTTTTGTCTTCCTATTTTTTTTTAAGATTTTATTTATTTTTTTAGAGAGAGGGGAAGGGAGGGAGGAAGAGAGGGAGTGAAACATCCATCAGCTGCCTCTCTCATGCCCCCAACCCAGGACCTGGCCTGTAACCTAGGCATGGGCCCCAAATCGAACCAGTGACCTCTTGGTTTGTGGGCCAGCGCTCAACCCACTGAGCCACACCAGCCAGGGCTGTCTTCCTTGCCCAGCAGTAAATTACCAGCTCAGAGCATCTGATGTACCTCCAACTGTGCCTTGGTCTGCCTAGATGGGGCTCTGAAAGCAGCCATCAAACTCAGGCTCCCAACACCTACCTTCCAGGTGCCCCGGCAACCAGACACACCCTTGTGGTAGTGTCAGAGTCTCCACTGCCCGGATCTCACATGGGGCCAGCCTGCAAACACCCCTTTCTCCCCTCCGAACCACCCATAAGCTCGTTCTAAATTGTCTCCATAGAGCAAATGGGGGGCAACCAGGGTTCTTTTGAGCTGAAATTCAAACTCAACACACAGCTTATTCTAAGCTCTTTCTGGGGTAGACAGGGAGGTATGAAGGCTGCTTCTCAGCTAGTCCTATATACTGGGAGGTAGGGATACTCTACTGCAGCTAAAGGGGAAAAACAAGGTGGGGGCCAAGGTCACCTCCAGCCTGACCTGAGTGTCAGGAGTAAGGCACGCCCCCACCCCGCCACTACACACACATCCTGGCTGGAAGGGCTCACCAGCAGTACAAGTGGGAGGGTCTAAAGATTACCAGAGAAATAGGCAGAGGGGCAACCCCAAGACAGGCGAGGGGCAGGGTGCGACCAGCTCTCACCCACCACTGCTCTCCCCTGGGAAGAAAACCTGAAAGGTGCGTGTCCTTGCCCTTTCTTTGAGTGAAGGAAAGGTCCTTCCTCTCGGAGTTAATGAGGCAGCACACAGAAAGGAGAGTCCAGGGACAGAGTTCGGCCAGTTAAAAGCGGGGGTTAAAGAGAGAGCTCCTCCGTTCCGCGTGCCCTAAGCCCCATTCCCCTCACCCAGCGCAGTTAGCGGCGCGGCCTCCCCTGTTCCAAGATTAACCATCTACTCGCCTTCGCAGAGGTCAGCTCCGTGACAGCCGGTTTTAAGCCCGGGAGCCAGGTCTTCCCGCCTGGCTCGGGTCTCCCTCCCACGCCCCTTTCTTCCACCCTGCACCTTTTTTCCTGCCCTCCGGCAAGCCAGCCACGTGCTGGGCTGCTCGGCACACTCCGCACCTGGGGGCCCTGCCCGGCGTCTCTCCTGCGCTCGGCTAGGCCCCGCTTCCCTGCCCTCCTGCAACGCAGAAAACAGTGCCTTCCGCCCCGTTGGTCCCTGGACCCCCGGGCCCCCGGACCCCCGGGCCGGGGCAACACCTACTGTGAAGGAGTCCTCCCGCGCAGAAAATCCGCACGCTATCACGCCGCCTCCACCGCCCTCCTGCTTCTTCCCGCGCGGGGTGCCCCCGCCCCCTCCCGCTCTCCACCCCCTCTCGCTCCCCCTAGAGGCACGGTGGCCGTCGGGCTGCGGCCCAGAACGAGCCCCTATGGCAGGACCTTACCCCGCCCAGGGCCGCCTGGCCCACACAAGCCTGGTTCATTTCGGGAGCGAGGACCTCTCTGGGCCCCGCCCCACCAAACTCGGCTCCAGCAAACCCTGCCCGGTTAAGGAGCACTCGGCGTTGGAGGGGACAGCCCCACGCGAGTACCCCTAGTCTCCTCGGTGCTGGGGCCACATAAATCCCACAGAGCTCGTCTCAGGGTTCTCCTAGCAACAAACCTGCCAGACAGGCCCTGCCGCCCCCCTGGCCCTGCTCTCTCTCAGATGTTCCATTTTCACTCCGCAAACGCCCTCCCAGGCCACCCTCTTCCACAGTGCACCTTTTTCCTTCACGGCCACCGCTCTCCCTTTTCCGTGCTACTTTCTGCCCTTCAGACTTGTCCTGATATTTGCTCGCCCACCCTCGACCCCACCATGCCTTGGGATCCCTCCGACACAATCAGTGACCTGCAAGGTGGGTGTTCTCACCTCTAACACACACAGACCGCACACCCACCCACACACGGCCCCCCACAACTCCTGACTTGAACAGGGATGCCTGGTTTTGTGTGGGGATTGGCGGTAGGGGCACAGCCCTGTAGCCCCTCACGATTCACCCTTTCTACATTCAGAATTTTGGAAAGACGGGCCCAGCTGAGGATAGGAAGAAAAAAAGCAGGAAAGAGCCTTACATGCTGAGTGAATCCTATTGTCCTGATACTCAGAGGCAGGCAAGTCCCACATCCTCTACTGCCCCAGGAAGAGGGGGTGGACATGTAGAGAAGTCCTTCTTGTACCTTCAAGGGAGGGGAAAGGGATTCACTCCTTCTTGTTGGTGAGTAAATTTGGGGGTGAGGGGAATCTCTGCCCATACAGCAGCTCTCAGTGCTGGAGGACAATCCAAAGGCTAGAGAGGTACTGAGGAGAACAAATCCATTCCAGCCCCCACCTGCTCCCCACTACCCAAGAGGCCTGTCCCCTGGAGAAGTCACAGACACTAATTAACAATCGGGAGTACTGTTACCAGAGAGGGGGCTGGCCGAGTGCGTCTGCCCACGGCCAACTGTAGTGTGTGGGTGCTTGACTTGGTGTAGGGAAGATTTCACAGCAGGAGCCCAGGTGACTATGAGGATGCATTTATTAAAGCTGGGGACAGTAAAACAAGAGTTCAGCATAGAAGAAGCAACAGGAGAGTCTGGGCTGGGCTGCCTTAGCTCACTGGGAAGTCAAAGCAAAGGGGGGCTTAGGGATGGGTTCAGGGGATCAGCCTGGGACAAGTTGCCACTGCCCGTTGCCTGCAGGGGTGTCCAACCTTTAGGCATCTCTGCACCGCACTGAAAGAAGAGTTGTCTTGGGCCACACATTAAATACATCACGACACGTAATCACACAAAAAAATCTCATGTTTTAAGTGAATTTACGATTTTGTGTTGGGATGCACCCCTGAGCCGTATGCAGCCTGAGGGCTGCACGTTGGACACCCCTGCTAGAGTTTAAGAGCCACATGCCTGTGAAGAAAGCAGTGGGGGTGGGGAGGAGGTGAATGGAAAAGGAATGGCATGAGCTCCTGTCCAGAAGGAGAGTGAGAGCTGGGGCCTTTGCCTTGAGGCTTTATATCATGCCCCCCCCCCCTCTTTCTGGCAGGAATTTAGGGCAGGTCTCAGGGGAGGGTTTCAGCAGAATATTCATCAGTTCTCCCGGTGGGCCCTGACAGGGTCATGGTCTCTACTGATTGGTCAGTGAGGGTAGGGGGTCTTTAGTCATGGCAGTTGGTTCTGGCATCGCCCACCTGGTTTTGCTGCTTTTCTGGGCCTGGAACTGAAATACAACCGAGGCCTAGATGTTATCTCCAGGGAGGAAAGGTTACCCTGGGGGCAAGGTCCTTGTTTTCCTAGTTTTGCCCCCTACCAGGCACTTGGGATCTTCTGCCTCATGACAGTCTGCACCTGGCTGTAAATTGCTCAGCCATTGTGCTCAGCTGTCTGTCTCAGTTTCCCTCGTCTACTTGCCAAGGAATTTTCCTAGCCTCTCACTCTCATGTCTGCCTAACATCACAGGGATAAGGCAGAATCACACCATCTCCCCAGAGGTCAGACTGGACCCTGAGGTGAGGGGTAGCTTTTCTACTTAGAATCAGTAGACACTTCCCAAGCTACTCCAGAAGGGGTGTTCCCAGACTTCCAGCTCCTTGTCCCACAGAGACACAACACACCATCATCCCCCAGGCTTAAACAAGCAGAGGGCGGAAGAGGGGTATCGATGGTATTTGTTTAGGCACTGCACCATGGCTTGAGGGCAGCTTCATGTTTGGATCTCCCTCCCCATTCATTCCTACCCTGTGTTTGTCCAGTCTCTCTCTCTTCCTCTCCTGCCTCTCCTCTCCCCTTTCCTGGCCCCTCTTTCCCCACCTTTACTGCCCAGCTCTGGGCCTGCGGGGGTGGCAAGCCTTAGTGGTCAGACAGATCCACCAGGCCTGGTTAGGCTGGTGGCCAATGCTGCAGTGCGTATAAAGGGGGCGGGACATGGAAAGAAACTGGAGGGAAGTGGTGAGGGTCCTAGGCCAGAAAGGGGAGGCTGCTTCCTCTGTTTACTCCTGCCTGGCCCGCTCCTGAGAATGGCAACAGTCATCAGGTCTGTTACTGCTGGAGGGAAGCCCATATGGCACACACCCTTCCTGGGCCCCCAGCCAGCACCCACACCCCTCCAAAGCCTCCTCCGTGGGCGGACACGATTGCTAGATGCCAGGGATTTCTGCTGGACAGCATCGACAGAGCCCAGCTCACACTGGCCGGTGCCTGGAGTTTCTCTAGGAGGCCAAGGCAGTCCTAGTCACCCTCTGCCCTGTCTAATGGCCCTCTTCCTCCCTGGGCTCCCTCAGATCCTTGCCCTGGGAGTAGGGTGGGAAGGGCTGATCAAGTTCCCCACTCCTACCCTATTTTGCATGTGACTTGCCCCAGACCCTCTCCTCCCCCCCCCCCCCCCCCCCCCCCCCCCCCCCCCCCCCCCAACCCTCATGCAGTCCTACCTTCCCCCAACCTTGTGTTCGTGTTTGCTGGAAGTGTGTTTGCTCAGCCCAGTGTTTGTTGTGTCGCCAGGACAGGTCTCATGACTGTGCGTTCTCAGTTTGTGACTGCACCTCCATCCCCGTGTTGCAGGGCTGGGACTAGGGCAAGGACAACGAGGCAACTTGGCGGAGTCACAAAATTTAAGGGGATGCCAAAAAATTCAGGAATCAAGATGAATCATATTTCAATGCAATATTTTAAAAATCAAGGTTAATGCAAAAGAAAAATCCATGAGCAAAACACCAACATTGAAAATAAAGGCAGAATCTGGTTCTCGCAGGATCGGACTCACCGCACCTTCCTCGAGGGGATAGGGGTTCTCTGACCGTGTATGATCTGTATGTGTTTGGGGCTGGGGTTAGGGGACAGTCATCTAACTGCGGCCTTCAAAGTCCCATAAAACATCCCCTCTGCCAGAAACCGTAGATTCCGACTGCACTGACATCCCCACTCCAAACAGGGCCCTACCCGCACCTCTCTGCCTCGGTAGGCCTCTGGAGAACAGCGCAGACCCCGCCCCACCCCACCTCACCGCCCCGCCTCTGCTCCCCGCACACCTGCAGAGACTTTGGGGGGGCCTGCTGAGCTGGGGGGTGGGGGACAGGAATTCTGGGGCCGGCGGGGCCCTAGTCGCCCTACAGTCCTCCTCACCTCGGGGTCGGGGCGGTAGCCCGTGAAAGCAGCCCGAGCCGGGTCTGACCTGTCTCTGCCGCCCGGCAGGAGAGGGGTTGCAACCCGCGATCCGTGGCCTGCTCTGTCCCGCCCGGCGCTCCCCCGGAGCTGAGAGCGCTTGGGGGAAGCCCGAGGCCAGGGCGACCACAGAAAAGAAGAGAGGCCGGGAGGAAGGCCTGGAGCGGGGGGTGGGGCCATGACCCCTGAGAGGAACGGTGCTCGGTGCTCTGGGACCGGGCTGTCACCGCCCGCACTCCGCCCCTCCCCCCAGGCTGCTTCGGGAGCGGGGCGAGCGCGTGCGCTGGCGTTTGAGGGCTCCAGGAGGAAGCAGATGGCGCAGCGGTGGGCAGGCGGGTGTCTGGCGGAAAGCCCCACAGGTCTGGGAGGGGGCGCACAGCTCTGGTCTCAGGTCTTCCCCTGGCCCAAGCTTCTGACCGTTGTGGGAACCGGATTAAGGGAGGGGGTGGTCCGTTAAGATTCTGACCCTCCGCGGTGGCTGGTGGTAGCTAGTGGGTTGAGCGTGGGCTGTGTACCAAAGGGTTGCTGGTTCGAGTCCCAGTCAGGGCATATGCCTGGGTTGCAGTGGGGGCCTCATGAAAGGCAGCCCCACATTGATGTTTCTCTCCCTCTCTTTCTCCCTCCCTTCCCCTCTCTCTAGAAATAAATAAGTGAAATCTTTTTTAAAAAATTCCTATATTCCTCACTATCCCCCTCTGACCCTACATCCGGTGGAAGGAGGGCGGAAAGACTGTTGCTGGGGGAGCCCTAAGCAAATTATCCGGAGGCTGACATGCAAATACGTCTGACAACCCTTATTTGACCCCTGAGGTGCCTCCCCTTGGAGAGGAGGAAAGGAAGAGGCGGATTCCTCAGGTTGCCCCCCACATACCATGTCTGCGGGAACTTACAGTTCTGCACCCTCCCCTGAGGGGCTGCCCTCAGGGTCCCTTAGCTAATAGATCTCCCTCTTTCCACCACCACTTGCTGAGGAGAGTCTCCAGGCGCCACCAGGGACGTTTTCCTCCTTACCGTGTGCTGGACAACCAATGCCCTCCCAGAGAGGCCCAGGACTGCTGGGTCAGAGTGTGGCTGGCTGGAGCTGACTGGAGTGAGACAACAGAAAGGACTTCCAGGAGACGAGCACTGACAGGGACAACAGAATGGGGATCAGAGGAGGCCTTGAGTTGTTTCCCACCCTTACCCACTGGCCAGGTGACACTGCCTTGAGAGTGCAGGCAGGAGGGTGGGTGACAATTTCAAAGGCATTCCATGCATTCAAAAATATTTATTCAACACCTGTTGCATGCTAGGCTTTGAGGACAGGACGAATTCTCCGGGGGAATCAATGTCTTATTCTTCTAAGGTAAATCCTGAGTCTGGAAAACAGTCAGGATTAAAATCTTGCTTCTCCACTAAATTGTCAGTTGTCCCTGGGTTAAGGATCGTCCCTCACGGGACCTCATGTCCCCATTTGTCTGAGGGTAGGGAGAGACGGGAGAGTCAGTTCCTTTCCCTGCTGAAGCCCCAGGTGATTAGGAAAGATCTTGAGGAATGCAGAGAGGACAGGTAAAGTTCAGTTTTCTGCATGGTTCCAGTCATTTCGGCTGGAGCCGGGAGGCATGTCTTGGTCAGGCCCGGCTCATGCTCAGCCCTGAACCGTGTCTAATGCCCATTGGGCAGGCTCCGGTCAGCGATGTTGCCAGGACTGTTTTACTCCCAAAGCAAGTGTTGGGTTCCTGCTGCTACCAGGACTCGTGGCCTCATTTTTCCGGGGCTAGCCTCTCCCTCCTCTCAGTGTTGGCCGCTCTGGAAGCCTCCCCAGCATCTGGTGGGTGTCTCTGGCTGAGGACGAACAACAGACAGCCCAGCAAAGCCTCTCGTATGTCCTGGGAGCCCAGGCGGCGGGCCAATTGACGCAGCAGGGGCAAGAGGTGCTGGCGGGCCAGGCGGGCGGCGGGCAGCAGCAGGCGCGACAGCAGCATTCGGAGCAGCAGCGGGAGCAGCGGCACAGGCATGGCTGGGCCAGCGACTTCAAAGCAATCCAGAATCTAGGCTTGCCTTTCCTGCTCCCTGCTCACCTGGCAAAGACATGGGGTTTTGAGCAGAATTCCCACCCCCTCCAGTTTCCACCATCATGTTCCCAGGCCTCAATTTGTGGGTCACATTTGCTTTCCTGAAGCCCTTTCTCTTGGCGAGGTCGTGTCTGGGGCAGGAGGGCTCTTCCTGTCGGGTAAAGCGGGAACTAGGGCCGACAGCCCCTCACACCCAGGCTCCAGGGGCTCCTACTGTTCCCTACACCCTTCCCTCCAGCTACCCCCTTCTCTTGGACACTCTCCCGACATTCTCCATCCCTTCTTCCTCAATCCAGGGGGAGTTCTTCCCCAGGCAACTCTAAATTTTCTTTTGTGTGTGTGTGTGGGGCTTGATCCACCCTGAGCTGACACTTCTTACCCTCCCAACCCTCCACCCCATGCTCAGCAGCTCTCACCGGTCAGAACCTCAGAACCGCTGCTCAGAAGCAATCTGCCTGAATTTGCTTTCGGGGACAGCCTCACAGGGAACTCGATACTCAGGGCTGCCCCACCCACCTTGGCCCCACCTTGGACAGCTTGTCGGGGTTGGGGGACCACGAAGAGACAGCTGTGTGCTGGCACTTGGTATCTGGAGGGAAGGGAACAGCTGTGTTACAAGAAGTGACAGGAACAGATGCAGGAATTCTCCCTGCACGGCTCAGACCTCAGCGCTGGAACCCAGACTGCTCTTTAAATGTGATCTCGTACCTGTTGTTTTCTCCTCCCGGTTCTTTTTCTTTTAATTTTTAAAAATTTTTGGCAGAGAGAGAGAGAGAAACATTGATTTGTTGTTTCATTTATTTATGCATGTGCCCTGACCGGGGGTCGAACCCACAACCTTGGTGTATCAGGATGACACTCTAACCAACTGAGCTACCTGGCCAGGGCCAGATTGCACTTTCTAATGACGTGACTGTGTGCACGTTGATTCTTCATTCTTCGGAACCCGGTCCCCTCCTCACTTACCGCAGTCTCCGGGAGTAGCCAGGAGGAGTAACTGGAATGGGACTGTGTATGAGACACATTTGCCCAACTTCAGAAGCAGAACGACTGCAGCCCAGACACAGCGGGCACACTCAGAGTGACTGAGACAGGGAGAACAGGCCCTGGGCGGGCATTTGTGGGCTCTCCCCTGGGATGAAGGACTGGGGTCGCAGTGCATCTCACAGCTGGAGCCAGTTGGACAGAGCTGGGCAGCACTGCCACTAAGGGACAGGAAGGAGAATACCCACTTAGGGACCCTCTTCTCCATCTATTTCCCCCCCCCAAGATTAAATGAAATTCCACGAGGTAGCAAGATATAGAGACAGCCTGGGTTTGTTTTGTTTTTAAATACCTCATTCTCCTACTTTATAAAGTGGATCTAATTTCTGCCTTGCTGGGCTCAGATGAGATAATAGTCATGAAAGTATTTTATAAACTTTAGCCCAGCCTTGGGGATATGACCATCTATCATCATTCCACCACCGGCCTGTATCACTACATCTCCAAAACCATCGAAGACCCTGAAGAAAGAAAATATCTGAAAGGCCTGCTCCACTGCTGCCTGGAGGAAGCAGGCGCTAGAGTGTAGATTTATAGGCATTGTCTTGCTCTCCTTTCAGTTTCTTCATGAAGATATGAGATGGCGATGTGTCATCCCTGGGCCACGTGCGGAACATGTCCTGGGTGCATGTGTGTGCCAAGCCTGTGAATTCATGATCCCTCTCAATTCTCACCACCACTCTGCAAAGGGGGGCGATTATTATAACCATTGTATAGATGAGGAAACAGATTCAGAATGGTTAAGCAACTTACCTAGAATCACACAGCAGATAGATGACCTGATCTCTTCCCGCAACCCGCCCCTCCCTTTGGCTTTCCCATCTCCATGTGGGACATCTGTACCTTTCTAGTTACTCTAGCCAGAGTCCTTGACTTGCCTCTTCCTATCACAGGTCATTACCCATTTCATAAATCCAGGTGGCTCTACTTTCTATCTTCTTTCATTCTGGAATATAAAGCTCTTTTTATTAATAGTTGATGTATAGTTGATATGTAATATTATATAAATTTTATATGTAAACATAGTGATTTGACATTTATATACCTTACCAAACAGATGGTCTGGTACCCATCTGTCACCATACAAAGGTACTGAGATATTATTGGCTGTATTTTCCCTGCTGTACTTTACTTCCCCATGACTTATTTGTAAGTTTTTCCCTCTTAATCCCCGTCACCTTTTTGCCCATCCTCTCCTCATCACCCAACCCTCTGGCAAGTATCAGTTTGTACTCTGTATCTATGAGTCTGTTTTGTTTGTTCATTTGTTTAGCTTTTAAGATTCTATATGTAAATGAAATGATAAAGTATTTGTCTTTCTCTGACTTATTTCACTTAGCATAATACTCTCCAGATCCAGCCCTGGCTGGTGTGGCTCAGTGGGTTGAGCACTGGCCTGTGAGCCAAAGGGTTGCTGGTTCAATTCCCAGTCAGGGCACATGCCTGGGTTGTGGGCTGGGTCCCCAATGGGGGGCACACAAGAGGCAACCACACATTAATGTTTTTCTCCCTTTTTTCTCCCTCTGTTCTCCGCTCTCTAAAAATAAATAAATAAAATCTTTAAAAAGAAAATACTCTCTAGATCCATCTATGTTGTCTCAAATGGCAAGATTTCATTCTTTTCTATGGCTAAGTAAAATTCTATTTTTTATATATATAAAATCTTACATCATCTTTATCCATTTATCTATCAGTGAACACCTAGGCTGCTTCCATATCGTGGATTCTGTAAATACTGCTGCAATGAACATAGGGATGCACATATCTTTTCAAATCAGTGTTTTTGTTTTCTTTGGATAAATGCCCAAAAGAAAATGAAATTGGAATTGTTGGGCCTTTGTTTGTCTTTTGTTAGAGCCTTTTTTTTGAAGTCTACTTGGTCTGGTTTAAGTATTGCTACTGCAGCTTTCTTTTTCATTTCCATTTTCATGAAATATCTTTTTCCACCACTGTACTTTCAGCCTATATATGTCTTTTGATCCCAAGTGAGTCTCTTGTGGACAGCACATGTAAGAGTCTTGTTTTTTTAACCATTCAGCAGGTGTAATTTCAAAACATTCAGAGTGTCACCACGTCTCATCAATGCCACCAGGACCGCGCGTACCTGAGCATCACCTCTCCCTGGAAGCATCAGAGCAGCCTCCTACCTGGTGTTCCTGTTTTCCTTTCTACACAGTACCAGAATGATCTTCATAAAACATGGATCAGATTCTGCTCTTTGGCTCCAATTCACTCATAGTTAAAGCCAAAGGCTTGCGTTATGACCTACAAGGCCCTGGCCTGGATGGTCTGGCTGATTCAACTTCTAGTTCTTGCCTCTCACTCTGCTCCAGCCACACCGGCTTTATTGCGGCTCCTTAACTGTGTCAGACATGTTTCTGCTTCAGGGCCTTTGCACCTACTGTTGCTTTCTCCAGGCATCCACAAAGCTGCATCTCTTATCTCCTCTGCTTAATGGGTTCGGTATGTGACAGGCAGCATGAACGCCGGTGACTTTTCCCGTTTCACTTCAAGTCTTTGCCCAATGTTATCCATCCATCCTATTTAAGGGTACACTCCTTCCACCCCATCTCCTGCTTCCTCCTCTCTATCCCTTCCTCTGCTTTGTCTCCATAGCAGATCATTGTCTGACATGCTATATATTTTATTCTACTTCCTTATCTTACTGATATCTGCCTCCCCCACTAGTATGTAAAGTCCATGAGAGTAGGGACTTACATCTATTTTGTCAGCTGCTGTCTCACCAGTGCTTGGCAATAAACATTTCATGTAAAAAATAAATTGAAACATTTTGTGACAGGGTCAAACCCAGGCCTCCTTGCCCCAGAGCCTGTGCCTCCAAGCCCCGGAACTACATTGATCTGAACACACTTCCAGGATATGCATGAGAACCCTGCAGGCTGCACACAGCTGGAGAGAGCCACTTGGAGGGGAGGAAATGATCACACTGAGCCACAGAAAAGAGAAGTCAGGCCTTGATGGTTCCCTTTGGGAACCTCCGAAGTGTATAATTTTGTGGCTACTGTGGAGGCCTGACCAAGTGCTGACCCAGATGAGCAGTTCCTGTGATCTTGGGTAAGTCACACCATCCCTTCCAGCTTAGCTTCCACAGCTGTGGGGTCTTCCAGCTGTGAGAACCTTGGACCTGGAGCCTGGGACCAAATGCCTGAACCATCCCTGTCCTCTGTAAACAGAGGAACTCCAGGGACTTGGGTCAGTGAGGCAAATAAAGGAAACAGGATATTGTCATCTGTTAACAGGATGTTGTCCCAGGAGAAGTTGGGAAGGGAGGTGAGGAGGGGCAGCAGCTGGGTCCAGAGCAGGGATCTAGTCGTAGTTTAGTCTCCATCCCCACCCCCTCCTGAGATTAACTCCTCTCTCTACCTCCTTCCCATTCTTATCTGGGATTAATGTCAGTTATTAATCTGCTTCAGTTATTTTCTCCAGAAACTTGGTTTCCAGGCAGAAAACCAAGGACTCTACTAAGGATTTCCTCAGCTTTTCCTGGAGAGATAACCATCCTCTCTGGCAACAAAGCGGCCACAGGCAGTTCCTCTTAATTCCTGATTTTGCCATTTGTAATGGGGTCCTGCTTCCTCTGCCCTGACCTCTACTCCTCATCCTCTGCAGGGCAGGGAGGGGCCAGGCAACTTTGAGGAAATCGGTCAGACATCCTGTTTTTAAAAGTCAATTAAAATATATATATAAGAAAATCAATAAAAAATATCAATTGGTTGGAATGCCATCCCATATGTACACCCAAAGGTTGTGGGTTCAACTCCCTGGTCAGGGCATGTATGGGAAGCAACAGATTGATGTTTCTCTCTCACATTGATGTTTCTTTCTCTCTCTCTTCCTCTCTCTTCAAAATCAGTAAACATGTCTTTGGATGAGGATTAAAAAAAATGTACTGGGTATCAACTTGTGAAGTGAAGGTCAGTGGGCTGGGCAGTAATTGACCCCTGGTGTCTAGATGACCCCTAGATCCTCAGGGTCATCTAGAAGCATCCTGGGGGTCCCTACCACCCCCATATATAGACATCAGTTAATTGGGCCATTCATGTCAACGAGAAACATTGCATGTCTAGTGTGTACCAGGCCTGTACAAGGTGCTGGAGGACACAGGACAGACACACCAAGAATCAGCAGGGTGACAGCAGACAGGGAAAGTGAGGACGGGGTGATGAGAGTTGTAATAGAGCTAATGGGCTCTTTGAAGACCTGAGAGTACTGGGCATCCCGCTTCTCCCACCCCTTTCTGCTTGTCCCCATCCAGCGGGCCAAAGAAGTCTACAACCTGGCCAAGGCCTTTACTATGACCTGCACAGGAAGGTGAAGGACAATTATGCATTGTTCACTCGTATCCAGCTTTGCATGCTGGCTCTGGGCTCTGTCTTGGGGCTGCTCTGGCTGCCTGAGCAGGCTGTACACTGCACCACCCGATGTGGAGATGACACCCTCCGGAGTTGTGCTGTGTGGTAGCCCTCTTCCCTAAAATGAGAATGACCATAACACCTGTGTTGGACAGTTTTGAGGGATAAGAGAATACCAGGTCAGAGCTTAGCTCCTTAAAGGTGTCCAATAAAGAAGAGTTTCCTTCTGTTACTGTTGGTGTTTAGCTAGATATTGAGAAGGGGAGCAAAAGGGAACCTACGCACCAACTTAATAAAGGAGGGAAGCATAAATCTGCTTGCTGAGCCAGGAAGCTACTCCTTCACACTCCAGGAGCCCACAGCACTGTGCTCCGCCAAGGAAATGAACACTTCCTCCCCTCTTCCAGTACAGGGCTGTTGTGGGGCACTGTGGGACGTACTGGGCCATAGGAGCCTATCAGTCTCACCAGGGGGTGGACCTATTAAAGACTGTGAAAGTTTAGGAAACTGATTGGTTCTTTTGAGAAAGCACCTGGTCCGTCCCAAACTGAAGCTCCTGGTTATAACCCCGGGGGAACAAAGAAGCTCTCTCTCTCTCTCTCGCTAGTGACCTGCACTCACACTGCAATGCACCTGTTCTCTCCATGGCCACGTGGCTTTAGCAACCGCATGGCTCTTGGCCTCCAAAAGGGAGTCTGAACATAGACGCACAGCAATGGACTGCAACTGGGAACACATGCTGAGCTGGCTGGGTGCTAGACTGGACTGTACTTCAACATGGGGCATAAGCTCTGGGCAGTGGCCTTCATCCTGGCCCGACTGAAGACAAGATTGGACTTTTTCCATGGCAGGGTGGAGGGAGGTGGGGCATGGGAAACCTAGGGAAAAGTTTCTCTTTCTGTGTGAATAATCCATCCCGCCACCCCACAATCTCCCGTGCGTGGGTTCCTGGGACTCTTTTCTTGCGGTCATGCAGAAGAGTCTCACGTATTTCTACCAGCAACATTCCTTCCATCCTTTAGGCTTCCCTTCCAGTTCATTCTATGTCTAAAGCCAGCCCCATGGCTGCTCCTTGGAGGCCTGCCACGAGGCGCCCTGATGCTGTGAGCAGCCGCCTGACAGTGGATGCTGGGGCTCACTTAATGCTTGAAGAATCAGTGGCAGCCTGGGTCCCCTCAAGGCCTTGGCCCCTGGCTCCTGGCTCTGTCGTGTTTCATGGTCTTGTTGTCCCCTCCAGGGCATCGGCACTGGCCTGGAGCCCTTCCAGGTGGTGGGAGGTTGAGGGCAGTGCTGACTCTCAAACAAGGAGTTCTGAAAAGAGGCCAGGGAGGCTTCATCAAGGGCAGGGAATTCTGGGAGGCGCAGGTGTCCAGGAGGAGGTGTGGAGACCGGTCGGGTGCAGGAAGCGTCTGCGGGGAAGGGCAGAATACCAGCCTGGGAGTTCAGCCCTATGACCTGTGACAGCGCTTCTCTGCCTGTGACAGCAGGCCTGAAGCCATCTACCTGAGCTGGACTGTTGTGAGGATCTGAGGCCTGAGTGTGGTGACAACTGAGGGGACGCTTTGTGAGCTCTGGCTCCTTGAGGCAAGAGATTATGCACGTGGGAGGGATGGTTCCTTACCCATGACCACCACCCCTCTCCCCACCAATCCTAAGCAATGACAGACCTATGAACAGGCAATTGGGAAGTACGGCACCCTCTAGAAACGCTCACAAGTCCCAGAGAAAGTGAGGATTTAGATGTTGTCTGAACGAGTAACTAGAACTGACAGGTGGGCTGAACCCCATCCACAGGAACAGTTGCTCTGGCCGCAGAGGGACCCTTATCGAATGCAGTCCATTGTCCCCCCTGAAACAACTGTCACACTCCCCAGACTCAGCTGACAGGACACAAAGTGGGAGAATGTGAGCCCAGCCCTTCTGGCAAAGCCTCTCGGGAACAGTCAGCTGTTGGAGCCAGGCAGCTGCCCCCTGCACAATGGGAGGGAGGGGCATGGACCACAGGGCTGGCACAGGGGTAAGGAAGGACATGCCTGGCATATCTGATGGGGAAAGGGAGAGCAGCAAAATCCACAGGCCCCAGGAATAAACCTAACAAAGATTGAGCAACACCCTCCTGGAGGAAACAAACAAAAAAAATGTTTACAAAAAAGAAGACCTGGCAAATCCGGTCAAATGGGAATGAAAGCAATGCGGCAAGGTGCAAGAATAGACACAGTGACTCAGGAGTCGAATTGAGAGTTTAGAACAAGCGCAAGAATATACAGGGCAGAGGGAGGGTTTCTGGCTAGAAGAGAAAGAACATAAAGGGTCAGCAACGGAGGGGGGACACTTGGCCATCCTCGAGGGAAAGATAAGATTTGACCTTCTGATATACCAAATACAAAAACAAACTCCAGTGACATTACAGATCTTAGTGTGGAAAGTAAAACTATAAAACATAGGAGCTAATCTTTAGGAATGTGTGATAGTTGAGGATTACTTGTTTCATAAGTTTTTACAACTTTTTATTATGGTTATTTTCAAAATAATACAAAAGTAGAGATAATAGTATAATGAACCCCCATGTATCAATTGTCTAACTTAAATAATTACTCAAAAACTTTCCATTGACAAAAGATACTGCAAAGTGAAAAGGCAGTCCCTCACAGACTGGGAGAAGAAGTTTGCAATCCATATAACTGAAAAAGATTTAGTAGCAATCATAAATAAAGTACTTTTATAATCAATGGGAAAGGACAAAGAGCTCCCCAAATGAATACAGGGTAAGAACAGGTCACCTCTCGAGGAGGACCCAGGAGGGGCAGTCCAGGACCACAGGCTGGTCCCTGAGCCGGAAGGACTGCTGGCGCCCTTCGTGAATCCAGGTGGGGCCCCTACCAGACTGTCCTCTCACCCCCACCCCATCTCTCTCTTGGTTGGGGAATTCTGGAAATGGGAGAGAAGGGGCTGGGCACCTCATCCTGAGAGTATTTGGAGGACCTGGAGTGGTGGGTTTGGGGAGCACACCTGTCAAGACCACTGTCAGTAAGTCCATGCCAGTCATGGCAAGACAGATGCTGATCAACTTCTCTGGGCTTAATTCCACTGATGAGTATCCTCGTCAGAAAATATGGGCATGGTTCTTTCTAAAGAGCTGCATTTTGAACATGTCTTCATTCTTTGCATAGATAAAAGGTCATCTACTAAAAAATCGACCTATAGAATTACCATTTGAGAATGAATCATGCTGGGAGAGGTTACACAACCCAATTAATTAGTTAGTTAATTGAAGAGGGCGGCCCTCGGACCAAATAATACTTCCTTTATCCCATTGCTATTTACAAGGTATGACTTATTTGGTCCTTGTAATTTGCCCCTGAATGTTCTTGTCTCCAGACAAATGAAAAGGCTGAAGTTCAGAGAGGACCTGAGTGACAGTCAGAAGAGGGTTGGAAGGCAGACAGTGGAGACAGAGGAGTTTGCATGTGAGACCCAGAAGGGTTCCAGTTCCAGCAGGGACACTTTGGCCCTTTGGGAGGCGTCCTCACTAAAGAGCTATGAAGGTTCAAAGTGTAGGGAGTGTTCACATTAGCTGGGAAAGCTGTTCATTTCCTTAGTCAACAAACACGCGTCACACAGGTGCCAATGAAAAAGACAGCCCGGCGCGTAGAGGGTCAGCAGGGGAGACAGGAGTAGGCAGGGAACAGCGATAGACACCTCAGAGAGAAATGCTGTGCCTGGGAAAGTGCCTGGTACCATAGAAGTCCCGGGTGCCAGGTCAGCGTGGTGCCTGCGGTGTGTGTCTCTGTACCTGGAACTTCCCAGGCACCTTCTGGAGGATGGAGCTTCTGAGCTGAGGCTTGAAGGGGGAGTGGCTGGGAAGATGGGACACTTGGAGGCCAGAGGATGCTCTGGGGCGGAGAGTGGGAAGCCCAGGTTACACACAGGTGTGGGGAGACCCGCTGCAGGGTGGGAAGCAGAGTCCAGGTGAGGAAGAGCATGAACAAAAACAGGAGGGCAGACAGCACGGGGTGAACTCAGGAAATGTCAGCCTTGAACAGTCTTCCTGGCCGGTGTCACCAGCAGAGGTGGAAACCAGGACCATTTTGGGGGAATGGGTTGCTGAACTCAGGTTTCCAACGAAGTGGTTCTGAAGACTCGATGAGACATTGTGTTTAAGTCTCTGGCAGGAGTGTGGGCTTGGAAGGGTCTGTGGTAGGGTGAGGGGCGGCAGGAGTCTCCCCAACATACATATTTATCTTAAGTGAAAAAAGGACGGTACAGACTGATGTGCATAATATATTTCCCTTTGCGCAAACAAGGTGAGAAATAAGAGCATATATATTTGTGTTTGCAGAGAGAAACTCTAGAAAGATGTACACAAATCTACCAAAAAAATGTGTGTTCCCACAAAAATTAGTACACAACCCTGGCTGGTGTAGCTCAATGGACTGAATGCAGGCTTGCGAACCAAAGGGTCGCTGGTTGGATCCTCAGGCAGGGCCCATGCCTGGGCTGCAGGCCAGGTTCCCAATAGGTGGTATGAGGGGCAACCACACAAACTTGATGTTTCTCTCCCTCTCTTTCTCTCACCTTTCCCGTCTGTGTCAAAATAAGTAAATAAAATCTTTCAAAAATAAAAAACGAACGGTAAAAGTTACATTGCTTCCACAACCGCGGTCAAGCTCACAACATCTACTTTAGTAACCAAGGCTTACGTTTTTACACCTTGAGACTCAGCTTCTCAAAAATAGAAATTCATTTAGTAATGTGAGAGGGAGGGATGTAATTTTTTCAAACGGAAAAGCCAAGCCAACCCAAGGAACAAAGTACATACTCACACGTGATCCCCGCACTTCCTCAAGGTGAAGACACAGCGGAGCCCGGGGGACCTTTCCTCCTGGGGGCCTTCCCTCTGGCGGGAGTGCTCGCGTGGGAAGTGGTTTCATAAACAGGAGGCTCTTATGACTCCTCTGAAACGGTGCTGACCTTCCTTGGCCTTTGGAAACAATGTCAAGGGGCGATTCGAAACCTGCTCTTGAACCAGGGAAAGGAGTGCCGACCACAGGCTGAGGTCCTTCCAGTGCACGGGCAGCGTTCCCACCCTCGCTGGGGCTCTGAGAGCCAGCCGGGCCCCGCAGATACACTGACCCTCGGGCGATTGGATAAATGTGTGCGCTGAGAAATGGTCGCCACAGCAAGTCCAGTTACCATTCATCGCCGTGCATAGGAACAAACTGTTTTTTTTGTGATGAGGGCTTTTTTAAAAATTATATCTTATCGATGATACTATTATGGTTGTCCTAGTTTTTCCGCCTTTGCCCCGCTCCACCCAGCACCCACCATTCCCTCAGCCAATCCCTGGGCAGAACTTCTCAGACCTACTCTCTTGGTCCTGGCGGGGCAGGTCGGCCGGTCAGCGCGGGGTCCCAGGGGCCACGTCGCAGTGGCCGAGGTCTCCGGTTTCGGGTTTGGTCAGGGCACAGACGAGCATCGACTGATGCATGTGTGAGTAAGTAGAACAACAAATTGGTGTTTCTCTTTCTCTCTTTCTCTCTCCCTCCCCCCTCCCTCTGTCTCTCTAAAATCAAGAAATAAAAAGGTGAAAAAGATCTCTCTCGGCAACTCCCAAATATGCACCATTGTCAACTGCAGCCAGCATGCTGCATATCACACCCCCAGGACCCTAGAGGTGGCAGCCGCAAGTCTGGGCCTTCTGACCCCAGGCGCCCCCTGGACCGCTTCGACCGCCCAGCCCCTGCCTCTGGCCGGCACCGATTGGTTCCGTGCGTGTACGTTTTTGTTTCTGTTTGTTAGGTGGGTTGGTGCTTTCAGATTTCACAAAGCAGTGAGATCCTGTGGTACATCTCTCTCTCTCTGACATTTCACTCAGCGCAATGCTCTGAAGGCCCATCCACGCTGTTGCAAGTGGCAAGATTTCTAGCACTCAGTAGACCCCACTTTCTCAGAGACCAGAGGGTGAAGCTACGACGTGTCCCACGGGACGGGAGCAGGTGGGCTGAGGCTGCTCCTCTGATGTGGCCTGGTGTGTGCGGTGGAAGGGGAAGCTGCAGAGAAGGATGTGAAGCAGTGGGGGAAGCGGCTGTGGGGAACGGCAGTTAGTCAAGAGATGAAATCTGGATCACCGTTTGGCCTCAGCTGAGGTCACCCCAGCAGGAGGGTGCGGGGCAGGTGGCATGGCTTTCCCCTCCCCGAGCCGAACTCAGCAGCTGTGCAGTGCACAGGAAAAGCTACCCACACTGAGGGCCAGAGACGCGGAGCAGAAAGTGTGGTTACACACCCTCGGGACAATACAAGGACACAGTGGGAAGGGGCTCCCAGGGCATGAGGCCGGGCAAGGAGACAGGTGAAGTTGAACTGGGACTGGGTCAGAAGGGGCCACAGAAATGGTGAGGGGCTGCGGTGCAGAGACCAGAGGTGGCAGGGCCAGTCGGAGGAGGGAGCAGCCAGGCCCCCATTGCAGCTGCAGGAACTTCTCTTTTAGATTTTGGATGTGGAGGGACGTGATGTGTGCACGTTCGCAGGTGTTGAATGCATATGTGAATTAGACACATGTATTAAATGAGTGTTAATTCATCTTGCTTCTTGAACACAGGGCAGCCGTGTGACACCTCTGAGGGTGCCCCTCGCATCACAGTCTAAGTGAACGGCGCTCCGCCTGGGGTTGTCCAAGACACAAAACGTACAAGTGCACGGGGTTTGGCTGGAATGCAGGCTCGCCATTGCTGGAATGCTCGCTATGTGCTGTTGGTGTAGGACACATTCTAACCTGTAGAGAATTTTTATGAGTCTATTTGAACCAAACCGATGACAACAATTGCTGGCAGCAAAATCTCAACGGACTGAGACAGTGCTCCCGAGAATGGCCGTTCTGCAGCTTATTCCAGACCTTAGACCAGTGCTCTTCAACCGGTGTGCCGCGGGCACAGATGTGCTGTGAGAAGTGTCATAGCACGCGGCACCTGACTGTTTGGTCAGGGGCACTGACCTCTTTTCCCTGAGCTTGTCAAATAAGAAAATGACAGCAGCAACACAACAATAGCTGTCTGGTGGGAATGAATCAAAATTATACCTGTTTTTTTTTGTCAGATGGGCAAAAAATATATTGTTGGTGTGCATTTTAGTAATTCATCTTTGCATGCCACGAGATGAAAAAGGTTCCAAATTGCTTCATCGGATATGAAAGAAGGAGGCCTATGGGTTACGTGGAACCCGCTGCTGGTAGATTAAGGGGGCAGGTGAAGGCAAAGTGGGGAAATCTCTGGGGTTGGGGAAAAAAGGAAAACAGAGAGACATACACTTCTTTTACATTGGTGGGTGCAGGACAGCCAATAGCTAACGTGGACGGCACACAGAGGCGGCATTCGGAGTTTGGGGTTCGGGGGACAAGGTGACAATGAGGGGTTCTGTAGGCTCATGCTCTGGTGAGGTGGGTGTGCCCTGAGGGGTCGGGAAAAGGTTACTCTGACATTGCTTTTTTTTTTTTTAATTGGTGTGTGTGTGTGTGTGTGTGTGTGTGTGTGTGTGAGGAGGGGAGAGAGAGAGAGAGAGAGAGAGAGAGAGAGAGAGAGAGAGAGAGAAACATCCTGACCGCACGCCAAATCTGTAACTTGGCTTTTGGGGTCAACGCTCTGCCAGTGGCCACCATGGGAGAGGGTGGCAGACTCAGTTTAGTCTTTGAAGTCACAAAGGAGGGGGTGGAGGTAGGGGAGGACAGGTGCAGAGTCAGTCACATGATCAAGGGAGATTGGAATCCCACCTCCCAACTCCGCATAAGAGAGGTGGGTGGGTTAGTGCAAGTGGAGGGGAGCCTCTGAGCAAGCCCTTCTGTGGGAGGAGATGGAAGCCAGCTGCTCTGGGAAGCTGGAGTGTATATTGACTGGGAAGGAATTAGACTCATTTCGGGTTGACAGGTCCCAAATTGAAGGGAATTTGGAGGCTGTCCCTATTGAAGAAGCTGAAAAGCTCTCATGCAAGAAGCCCCAGCCCAGGCTAGAAAGACCAGAGCTCTGGAAACCATGGAGAGAAGGCAGGGAGTGGGGGGGTGGGGGGGGTGGGGGTGGATGCATCTAGGGCAGACTCCAAAGTTAAGGACATGGTCACTGATCTTTAGAGAGAGGGGAAGGGAAAGAGAGAGAGAGGGAGAGAAGCATCCATTGTCTTACCTGTGCCCTGACCAGGACTAGGACCAAACGCACAGCCTAGGCATGTGCCTTGACTAGGAATTGAACCTGGGACCTTTCAGTTTAAAGGATGATGCTCCAACTGAGTCACACTGATCAGGGCTGGCAGGGGCAATTTTCTAACAGTGACTTGAATCTGAACACCTTCAGACCTGGAAGGAACTGCCCTGTCACCATAGTTCTCACCACCCCTCCTGGCCTCATACTCAGGAGGACCAGTTCATTTCTGACCTGCTGGCTTTCGCAGCTGTTGGACTTTTGACCTCTGCGGCACCTGCAATGCAAACTTGGAGACCCCAGTTTGAGGGGTGAGATGAGAGAGGAGGCTGATGGCCCTGTGGACCCCCTAAATTTGCCCAGCTCTGGCACAGGGGTGGGTTGGCTGCTGGCTCAGACCTCCCCCTGGAACACTGCTCCATGTACCGTGCTCCATACAGGTCACAGGGACCGCTGTGCATTAAGCATCCCTGGCATTGGCCATAAATGCCAAAGGCATGCTCTAGCTTTGGTGACCACCACACATTTTTTTTTATTAGTGTAGGAATCTTTTAAAAAAGTTATCAGTAAATATGCACTGTTCAAAAAAATCATGAAAGTACTATACCAAATTAAAAATACTATATTGTTGAGCCCTGGCTAGTATAGCTCAGTAGATTGAGCGTGGGCTGTGAACCAAAGGGTCGCCAGTTCAATTCCCAGTCAGGGCACATACATGGGTGCAGGCCAGGTCCCTAGTGAGGGCCACGTGAGAGGCAACCACACATTGATGTTTCTCTCCCTCTCTTTCTCCCTCCCTTCCCCTCTCTAAAAATAAATAAATAAAATATTTCAAAAATGCTCTATTACCAAAATAAGCCTATGCTAATGAACATTACTTAATTTGTCTTAAGAACAGCCCTCACTCCACATCCTGTCCCTCTCCATGCTATTAGAGTTAGAGGTCTGCTTTAGAGACTACACCAAATTTTACAACCAAACTCTCCCTGTCACGATCACACCTAATGACTCCTAAACTGCTATCTTCAGAGTCTCTGCTAGATTGAAACAAAATTGAAACCTCATATGAGGTTTTCGGTCTGAAGTAGTTTCAAATCCAAGATCTTATTGCTAGTTCTTCACATGGTTTGCTTCTTTGTATGTGTCATCTTGTTTGGCCCTCTGTCATCTTTGGACATCATTATGTGTAGGTGGTTTCCTTGTGTGTTTGATCATAACTACACATCCAATTTTTGCACACACCGAATATTTTTTTATCTATTCTGAATTTAAGCCTTCCATCAAACAAGCGCACTACCCTTGACTTTTCTACAGCTTCATGAAAGTCTTTGAGTTGAAGAATTACATATATGAAAATAACTTTAGGACTTCCGGCCAAGATGGAGGCGTAGGTAGGCACACTGTGCCTCCTCGCACAACCAAAAGAAGACAACAACAAAAACAAAAAACAACCACAAATGACAGAAAATCTAACTGTATGGAAGTCCAACAGCCAAGGAGTTAGACTGGTGGGAGGGGCGGAGACAGGGAGCCGGGCAGAGAGGACTCACAGCAAGGTATTGTTGGCTGGAGAACCAGGGCAGGTGAGTCGGCAGCTGGTGGAGTGGGTAGTCCCACATTCGAGTGCGGATAAACCGGGAGAAGCAACTGGGGAGTAAGACAGACCCCACAATCCAGGGTTCCAGCCCAGGGAGATAAAGCCTCAAAGCCTCTGGCTGTAAAAACTTGTAGGGGTTGTAGCAGCAGGAGAAATTCCCAGCCTCACAGGAGAGTTCACTGGAGAGACCCACAGAGTCCTAGAATGTACACAAAACCACATGCCCGGGAATCAGCACCAGAAGGGCCCAATTTGCTTGTGGGTATCGGGGGAAGTCGACAACCACACATTTTTAAATGCTCCCTGGAGGAGGG
The DNA here is from genome assembly GCA_007922815.1 of Macrotus californicus. NCBI lineage: Eukaryota > Metazoa > Chordata > Mammalia > Chiroptera > Phyllostomidae > Macrotus > Macrotus californicus. The sequence continues at coordinate 85,049 of VMDR010000650.1, read as the reverse complement.
TTGGTACTGCCCTAACTGAGGCCCTTCTTTGGTGCTGAGGAAGTGACTTCCACCCCCGCCAGTCTTTTCCTGGCATGCAAACACAGAGACACAGAAGTCAGTGACGTGTGTTGTTTATTATATTAATGCCCCTGAGTGAGAGAGAAGAGAGAGGCCATGCTGGGAGGGATGGTCAGCAGGCAGGTGGAGACAGGACAGAAAGTGTGGAGAGCCTCCCCAGCCTGGGGACAGTGGGGAAGTATCACTTAGTCTTTAATAAAATTTACTCAGAGGGAGAAAGACTGTGAGGTAAATCCAGTCACCAGAAGCCTGGCTGGGGAAAAACAGAAACACTGAGCTGGGAGGCTGGGCATGGAGTATGAACAGGGTGCGGATGGCACATGGGACCCAGGGGCTGCCACCTGGAGTTCATCCCATCAACAAGAGACTGCGGAGCTGAGAGCTGCAGAGGGTGACCACCCCCCGGGCCAGAAACAAAGTGGATTGGTGGCACGGGGAGTGGGAAGTAGCCAGGCTCCTGCAGCCTCTCTATCCCCACATGGTTATCTGCAGCCACTGTGGGGAGAGAAGAAGCCGTTCTGAGGTGGGGGTGGGGGGTGGGCAGGACGGCTGGGAAGAGCAGAGGGTGGGTGGAACCCTGGGTGTGGGTGCCAGAAGGTCCTTTCCATGTACCTGGTTCAAGTTCAGGCAAATATGGCCAGTATTCTTGGGGTCCATAGTTAGAAAGTGTGCTGTTTGGAGGAGGAGGCAAGGGGAGAGGGTTAAGAGCTGAGTTAGTGGATGAATCTGAATTACCTGCTCCTGACCAGGCAAGATGTCAGAAGGGTTCAAGAAGCTGTCCCTTGCTGCTTCCCCAGCTAACACCCCACCTTTCCACCCAGCAGGGGATTAATGGTAACAATTCAGAGAGCCTTGCTTTGAGCCAGGCCCAGTTCTGAGTGCTCTCCATACATATACTATCTCATTTAATCCGTACTTCCATCCTATGAGGGTAGGACCATTATTATCCTCATTTTATAGTCAAAGCAATTGAAGCTCAAGAGATAAAGTGACTTGCTCAAGGCACAGAGCCAGTAAGTGGTGGAGCTGGGATTTGCACCCAGATCATCTGTGCCCTGTAAGGTGGAGTGGCTCTGGAGCAGCGTTCCTCATATGGGTATGTGGGGGAAGGCCAGTGGTCCCAGCCTAGGGTGGGGAGTGAGCAGGTGCCTGACTCACTGAACATGGCCTTCAGCCTCAGGAAACAACTGATGAAGCTGTCAAAATCCATGATCATGTCGTCATTTGCATATCTGGCCACCAGCACCTGTGCCACCTTGTTATTCACCTTGATACCTGGGAGACAGAGGTGTGCAGAGGAGAGATCAGCCCTCTGGCCATTGCCTTTCTTGTCCCTGCCCCAACGCCCCCTCCTGACTCCTGGCCACCTGCTTTCTCAATTGCCAAGCGCATCTCATAGGAGTTCAAGGTGCCTGAGTTGTCCTGGTCACAGTCATGGAAGATGTCCTGAAGGGACACACAGAAGAGGAAGGGCGTGTACACGGCAAGGTGGTTGAAATAATGAAATACTTCACTATAGCTGACTCACAACTGCTACCCAAGACCAGGGGCTCCCTTCCCTGGCCCATCCCCTGATCTCCCACCATTCCTGTCATCTGGTGACTGTAGGGTGAATTCCAGGGCTAGGCGGGGGTTCTGATACGCTGCCAGGGCTCTCTGCATGTATTCTTTTGGCTAGGTGATACCTGGACTACACTACTTATTAAATATTTTGTTCTTTTTTCAAAGTATATTTTATTCATTATGCTATTACAGTTGTCCCATTTTTTTCTCCTCTTTATTTCCCTCTGCCCTGCACCCCCTGCCTCCCAACAGCATTCCCCCACTTCATTCATGTCCATGGGTCATACATATAAGTTCCTTGGCTTTTCCATTTCTCACACCATTCTTAACCTCCCCCTGTCTATTTTGTACCTACCATTTATGCTTTTTTATTCCCTGTACCTTTTCCCCCTCTCTCCTCCCACCCCTTCCTCATTGATAACCCTCCATGTGATCTCCATTTCTGTGATTCTCTTCCTGTTCTAGTTGTTTGTTTAGTTTTTTTTTTTTAGGTTCATTTGTTGATAGTTGTGGGCTTGTTGTCATTTTACTGTTCATAATTTTGACCATCTTCTTTTTCTTAGACAAGTCCCTTTAACATTTCATATAATAGGGGCTTGGTGGTGATGAACTCCTTCAACTTCATCTTATCTGGAAAGCACTTTATCTGCCCTTCCATTCTAAATGATAGCTTTGCTAGATAGAGTAATCAAGGATGTAGGTCCTTGCCTTTCATGACTTTGAATATTTCTTTCCAGCCCCTTCTTGACTGCAAGGTTTCTTTTGAGAAATCAGCTGACAGTCTTATGGGCACTCCTTTGTAGGTTACTGTCTCCTTTTCTCTTGCTGCTTTTAAGATTCTCTCGTTATCTTTAATCTTGGGTAATATAATTATGAGGTGCCTTGGTGTGTGCCTCTTAGGTCCAACTTCTTTGGGACTCTCTGAGCTTCCTGGACTCCCTGGAAGTCTATTTCCTTTGCCAGATTGAGGAAGTTCTCCTTCATTATTTTTTCAAGTAAGTTTTCCATTTCTTGCTCTTCCTCTTCTCCTTCTAGCACCCCTATGATTCGAATGTTGGAATGTTTAAAGTTATCCCGGAGGTTCCTAAGACTCTCTTCATTTTTTTGAATTCTTGTTTCTTCATTTTGTTCTGGTTGAATGTTTATTTCTTCCTTGTGCTTCAAATCGTTGATTTGAGTCCCAGTTTTTCTTCCCTTCACTGTTGGTTCCCTGTAAGTTTTCCTGATTTCACTTTATTTCACAGCCTTCACTTCTTCCTCTATTTTGTAACTACGTTCAACCATTTCTGTGGGCATCCTGATGACCAGTGTTTTGAACTGTGCATCTAATAGGTTGGCTCTCTCTTCATTGCGTAGTTCTGTTTTTGGAGCTTTGATCTGTTCTTTCACTTGGGTCATATTTTTTTTTTTGTCTGAGTGCACCTGTTACGTTCTAAGGGGCAGAGCCTTAGGTATTCACCAGGGCGGGGCAACCCACACCACTGGTGCTATATGTGGGGGAGGGGTCCAAGAGGGAACAATGCTGCTTCCTCAGCTCTCCACCAGCTTTTAGTCACTTCTCCTACTACCCACAAGCAAATTGAGCCCTTCTGGTGCTGACTCCCAGGTGGTTTTGTGTATGTTCTAGGATCCTGTGCATCTCTCCAACGAACTCTCCTGTGAGGCTGGGAGTTTCTCCTGCCACCACAACCCTCATAGATTTTTACAGTCAGAGGCTTTGAGACTTTATTTTCCCTGAGTTGGAACCTTGGGTTGCACTGTCTCTCTCACTCCCCAGTTGTTCTTCCCGGTTTATCTGCATGCAAATGTGGGACTGCCTGGTCCGCCAGTTGCAGCCTTGCTGTGCATCCTCTCTGCTCCAGCTGCCTATCTCCACCCCTCCTACCAGTCTGAATGAATGTTTCTTCTTTAACTCCTCGGTCGTTGGACTTCCATACAGTTCAATTTTCTGGCAATTCTGGATATTTTTTTGTTTTAAAATCTGTTGTTGTCCTTCTTTTGGTTGTGAGAGGAGGCAAAGTATATCTACCTTCGCCTCCATCTTGGCTGGAAGTCCTGCTTGTTAAATATTTTGACTAGTTAATACACCAATACTTTGGCAGATCCAGGCTTGTTGTGTGTGCATGTGTGTTCATGTGTGTGTCTAGTCAGGGACTCCAGTTCTAGCTTCATCTTTACTAGTGCCCATCCCTTTCGAGGATCTTTTCTCACCCCCATAAACTGCCCTTTTGATGCCCTTTACCGTCCATTTCTTGATTTTTTTCCACAGGATCTGAAATTCCAGAAGCCCTAGCTTGCCAGAGCCATCTTTCTGTGGGGTGGTCAAGGATATCAGAGAAAGGAGTGAGGGGGCATCCTGGGGGCAGGGAAGCAGAGGGACTCATGGAGGGGGTCCTGTATGGGAACTATGGTAACAGCCAGAAGAACTGGCATCATTGGCTACCCCAGAGCCTACTCCCCATCAGGAAGGAGGACATGGCTGGCCAGAGAGGTGGCCACATGGGGGCCGGGCTGAGGGTAGGGGGCATGGGCAGGAGCACACTGGACAGGACTGCCCACTGGACAGAAAGATACATCCATGATGTTGATCATGCTGCGGCACACATCCACGCCAAAGCCCTTGCTCCTGAGGTTTCTGACTGTGAGGGGAAGGGGCAGGAAGAGAAGGAGTGAGTAGGAGGTTTTGGGGGACACAGACAGTGGTCAAGTTGGGGCCATGCTTTGAGGGGAAGGGCTGTGAGTGATGGGGCTGGAAGACTCACGTTTGGAGAGCACCTTGTTGAGCAGCCTTTGTAGGTCATACACGCCTATCTCCTTGCCCTAGGAAGGGGGACCATAAACCCCTGCGCTGGCCCCTTCAGCCCCCAGCCACCTCCTTTCAGCTCCAGCCCTCAGCTCTCACCTCTCCTCCTGCCACTGCCGCAAATAAATGTTTGAAGTCCTGGTCTATGTCAATCTCAGTGACGACCTCCTGGAGGCAAAGTTATGGGAAAGAGACTCAGTCCAGAAAATTCCTTCATACCCCACAGAGGCTTCCTTGATCCTGCAACACCAGAACCCCCCTCACCTCTTGGAGTAGCTCTGCACAGTTGGCTTCATCCATTTCCCTGGGCAAAAGTGAATGAAGCTCAGGGGTTACCAGGGGTCAAGGGGACAGGATTTCAGTGAGGGGTGGGGAGTCAGGTCATATATCTGGAGCAATATGGAACAGGCTCATGGCATCTGGGTTCTAGTTCTGCTTCTGCTACTAACCGGGACTTCCCCTCCTCATGACTCCGTCTCCCTGACTGTAAAACAGGGACAAGGTTGCAGGGGGGCACCAGGTGACTGCTCCCTGAGCCTGACATCTTACAGCTCCTGAGCAGGTGGTCTTGGAACATCTGGCGGGGTCCCTCACCAGGACTCGCTGTGCTTCTCTGTGAAGACTCGAAGCAGGAAGTCGGCATCCCTATGCGGCTCAAAGGTGGAAGGAATGATGATATATTCCCCTGGAGGCAGCTGCAGGTGGCTGCTCACCTCCCGTGAGTTGGTAAAGATCTCGGAGAAGCCGTGATCCTGATACTTCATGAAGAATTCCTTCTTCAAGTGGATATCCTGGACGTTCTGCAACTATATGTGCCCTGGAGGTGGGTACAGGGCTGGCCTGGGAGAGCTGGGAGAGGGGCCTCCAAGGTGGAGCCTGGCTGGGCAGGGTTGCGGAGAGGCATCTCCACCACTGACTGGTGCTGGACACCACCCAGCTGGCAGGCACCCTGGTGTGAGCTTGCCTTCCCACCCAGGCAACTTCCACCCAGGGACCTTTGTCGAATTCCACCCTTTGCCCATCCACATGCATCCTGGCCAGGATCAAACCCCATGTCTTCTGTACCTCCTTTGGGACCTAGGAAGGGAAGAGAGAGGAGGGTCAGATCCCCAGGATGGTGAAGGGGCTCAGGCTTGTGGAAGCCATTGAGAGGCATGCACAGTGCGTGTTGGGTGGGTATGCATAGTGGGTGTGTGTCAGCAGGGCGTGCTAATGGTACTGGGACACTGGTAATGGGACGGGTGCATGGGCTCTGATAAAAAAAAATCCTAGTGTTAATAATCCCTTAGCTTTGGCCAGCAAAGTATAGTCTACACAGAGTTTGGCCAGGGGGAGATGTTCACCACTGCAGGTTAAGGACAGGACACAGTACCCAGGAGATGAGGTGACTTGCTCAATTCCCACCACTAAAAATGGAAAGAGCTGGGATGAAAATCTAGAGCGCTTTGTCCTGACCATGAGCATTTCCACGGAACACTGCTGTCCTGCAGGAAGTTGAAAAAGGATTGTGAAACTGAGTATTGAGCACCAATAAACTTGGGGGAAAAGTGAGCTAAACCCTGATAAATAGGTTGCTCTCCTTCAGCGATGACCAGAACCTTTACTAGCCTGATGGCACTGTAGACTGGGGGGCGGGAGCAAGGGAACAGCCTTTCCTGGAAATAATGCACCTAACCTTGGACTTATCTGGTCTTGGGGTGTGGCTGTTAATCTGGTAGACTCACAGCCTAGGAGGAGGCCCTGGCTTGTATCGTTTTTTTTTCACTGTTGAACCACTGGAGGCAGAACTGGGGCCTGGCATGCAGTAGGTGTTCCAGAAATACTAATTGTATATCTAAGGGATTGAAGAAGTGGCCACTTGAAGGATCCTGCAAAGCATGGTTTGGGAAATACTCATCAGGGATTTCTCTTGGTCACCGGAGTCAATGCTTCCGGTGGGCCATCTGGGGGAGGCTTGGGAGACCCTGTGCAGAGTTCTCAAAGTGTCTGGGAGTCAGGATGCAGGCTCTGCAGCTGACACTTGGACGTGTGAACTTGGGCCAGTGACTTCACCTCACTGGCTCTCAATCTCCTTCCTCTTCATAAAGGGCACTACTATTCAAAGGCCTTTGGTGGGATGCCTGGCACAAAGGAAGTGCTACCTAAGTGTTTTCGATGAAAAAATCTGTTAAAAGGAAACTGCTGGCCCTGCCTCCAAAGCACAATGCACCACAAGAGAAAGAGCCCGGGCGTGGAGCCTGGGGGAGAGGGTCCCTCAGCTGGGTGGGCAGTGGCCCTGAGGAGAAGGCACGGGGAGGCAGCAGGAGCGGCTGGGGGCCTGGCTGGGGCGCCCACCATGTACATGACGAAGCCGATGGTCTGTAGCTGGGCCCCTTGGGGCCGTGCGCACCGCCAGTTCTTCTGCATCAGGGCTATCATGCAGGTGCAGATGGCCTCGTCATCATCTTCCAGGCTGTCATCCTCCTCGGGCAGGCAGATCTTGAACTGGGGGTTGGTCCAGAATGTGTCTGTGGAGGAACCAGGTCAGGACGGCTCTGCCCTTCCCAGCCGTGCGCCTGCCTCCTCAACAAGGCCAGCAGGATCTGACAGGGTCACGGCTCCTGACCTGCTCGTGGACCCTGACCCCTGTGAGCCGGGTCCCCAGGCAGGGTGGTGGGGTGAGCCGGTGGCCCCTCCCTGGCTCCTGCACCCACCGGGGTGGTTCCTGCAGCCCCCCGCAGTGCTGCCTCGCCGCCAGCTGCCCTCGTAGAAGGTGGTGTGCCAGTAGCTCCGATCATTTCCAGACAGCGCATCAGGCATCAGACTGCAGATCTCCAGGCACGTGAAATTCTTCAGGAAATCAGGGTAGGACATCCTGTGGTGGAAGGCGTGGGTGCTACAGCCCATCAGTGGCACACCCACACCCACAGGGCCCCCTTTCCCAGGAGCCGCCACATCTGCCACACAGTGGGCAGGGTGGGAGGAGATAAAAGGGCAGGGCTTGGGGGGAGAAGGGAGCCCACCAAGCTGCACTGACCAGAACTCCCCATCTTCCATTCTGTGTAGCAGCTGCTTCTGGAGGTCTGGGGACACTTGTTCCCACTCTCTGGAGCTGGAGCAGAGACAGGCACTGAGAGGGGGTGGGGTGGGGGCAGGAGGTACCTCCTTTTCCCTCAGGACATGCCCTTACCACTGAATGCCTACCTCCTGGGGGTCCTGATTATATGGAGAAACTAGAGGGGAGGGGTGCGCCTTGCTGTGCCCTTGGGTCCCTCTGTGGCATGGCCTTGCTCATGGGCCTGCTGTGCGCTCTGCCCCTTACCTGAGAGCACCGGTTAAGGGCACCTACTTGTCACTCCAGGCTCCATTCCACTCAACTCGGCCCCAGGGATTCCGGACCCGAATCAGGGTTTCTGTCTTGCCTTGGTACCAGATCTGGGTGGGGAGTGGGTAGAGGTCAGGGGCATGGGGCAGGAGGAAGTTCTCTTTCTTCACATGCCTCTCGGGGTAGGGTGCTTGTGAGACTCACATCCTGAAGGTCAGTCACTGAGTAAGCATGTCCCCTCACCAGCATGGTCTGCGTCAGAGTTTCCAGTTGGCTGTCACTGGTCACCTATAGAGTAGGGAGGAAGGAAAGGAATTCGGGGTCTGGTCAAAGGGATTGGGGCACTGAAGGTGGGGGTCATTTCTTTAAGATTAAACTTTGTATTTTCAAATACTTGAGGATTCCCATGGTGTTGTGAGACCTCGCCCAGGGAGGTCTCATCACCCGCAGCCTGTTTCCCGTGGTCGAGACGTCTCGCAGAACTACAGCACAGCATCAAAACCAGGGTGTCGGTGTGGGTGCGACTTGTCAACTTTACAGAGTCTCCCATCTTTACTGGTTCTCGTGGGTGCGTTCTAAATAGCTTTATCAACTGTAGTTTCGTGTAGCCACCACCAGTCGTGACACCGATTTCTAGCACAGCAAACACCCCTGTCATTGTCCTTCCGTGAATTCTTCTCGCTGCCCTCCTCCCTCACCTCGGGTGACCACTGATCCGTTCCCCACTCTCTCATCTTGTCATTTCAAGACTGTCATATTCATAGGATCATGCACTACGGAACTCTCTGGGACTGGCTTTCTAATTCCGCATAATTCCCTGGAGATTGGCCCAAGCTGTTGCCTGTGTCACTGGTTCGTTTCTTTTTATTGCTGAGTAGTTTCCCGGTGTGTGCTCCACGGCCTAGCTATCCACCCTTTGAAGGACGTCTAGGTTGTTACCCGGTTCCGGCTATTTGAATACAGCGGCTACAAGCATTTGTGTTCAGGCTTTGGTGTGGACGTGTCCTTATTTCTTTGGCACAAATGCACAAGGTTGCAGTTGTTGGGTCATACATAGCACTCCTGGCTCATTTTTTTATCTGAACAAATGCTCGCTGGTTTGCTATTGTGTGCCAAGTGCTGTCCTAAGGCTCGGGATCGGGCAATGAATGAGACAAATAAGGTCACTGCCATCATGGAATGTGAAACCTGTCTGGAGAGGACAGGCTATGAGTAAATACATAGCAAGTAAGAATGTCATATTGAAATTTCAAAGTAGAGAGTATATGGTGGTGGGAGCAGCTAATTTAGATTGGGAGGCCGGGAAGATTAACCTGAGGAAGGGACATTTGAACTGAAATGTGAATGAGAAGCAGCTAGCTACACAGGTATCTGGGGAAAGAACCTTCTAGGTAAAAGCAACAGCAGGTGCAAAGGTCGTGAGGCAGGGCCAAGCATGGCTTACTTCAATGGAGCAGCCCATGAGAGAAGATCGGTCTACGGCCTTCCTAAGCATCCTCAGCAGGTTCTTAGGGGGCTTCTGGAGTTGGAAGCTCTGGGTGACGCCCCCTGTGAAGTCCTCAAAGCCCTCCACTGTGTTGCCCCCTGACAGGGCTTCATAGGACCCGTTCAGCCTGTGGGCACATAGGGGGCACTGACTGGGCTCTAGAATAGAGATTTGAGCTTGGACTTCAGAGGATATAGTGAGGGAAGGGAAGGACACCCTGCCACCCCCTGGCTCTTCCCTTGATTCCAGCTGCCCCGTAGCAGCCAGCTGGTGGGGCAGGTTTGGGGGTAAACCCAGTTTCTTGACTCAGGGCACTTACTTGGCATACGCCTTCTCCAGCAGGGCACTCCAGAACTCAGCGCGCTCACCTGAGTGCACAAACAGCAGCTTGCCATTCTTTGTGGGTAGCCGGTCATCCACCACGACGTTCACCCACTGTCCATATTGCCAAATCTGTGGGCAGCAGGGTGGGCCTCAGTGGGCCCTGAGGCATCTGGCATCTGTCTAGCCCCCCTTCCATCAAGCACAAGCACGCTAAAGCACGCACACACATCCTTGAGTGAGAATGCTGTTGTACGAGCGCCCCCTGGTGGCCAGGGGTGACACCCTCAGAATGGCTGAAGAGTGAGTGAAAGACGATGAAAAGCATGAACTTCACCACCAGCCTCATCTCCAGGTCCTGCCATGGCTTCCAGAGGGACCCAACCCATCTTTTGACCTTGGCTGGACTATAGGATTCCGAAGGTCTTAATAACTCCCATTTCTAGTCCTGGCTGGTGTGGCTCAGTGGATTGAGCGCCAACCCATGAACCACGAGATTGCTGGATCAATTCCTGGTTAGGGCACATGCCTGGGTTGTGGGCCAGGTCCCCAGTTAGGGGAGTGCAAGGGGCAACTGATTCATGTTTCTCTCCCTCTCTTTCTTCCTTCCCCTCTTTCTAAAAGTAAATAAATAAAATCTTGGTTCTCAGAAATACTTTATAACATAGGGATTCTATCCACATGTTGCTAAATTTAAAGAATAGATTTCAAAAATTATGTGACAGAGATTCCCAATATCTATCATATACACATAAGAACGAGGACCACTCAAAACCAGGAATTACCTTCTGGAGGGCAGGCCCCTTGTAGTACAGGCGTCCCCCTCTAAGTGAGCGTCCTGGGAACCCATCTGTGCCAGTGCACCAGCTGGCGCTGTTGTGAGAGGCTGCGTTCAGCTTCAGTGGGTTTTTTTGAAGACTCAGCGTGTTTGCCCACTTCACGATGGGGGACTTGCGAGTGCATCTGCCCACAGTGTGCTGAGTGTTCAGCAGTTTTTAACCAAAAATGACATGACCCCCGTGCTCCACCCTCCTTATTCACCTGATCTCTCCCCAAGCAACACTTTTTTCATTTGTTCCCCTGGATGAGAAAAGTCCTCAAAGGGAAATGTTTCGCCGATGCGGAAGAGGGGAAATAAAAAACAGCAGAAACACTAAAAGGTATCAAAATGGATGAGTCCAAAACCTGTTTTGAGGAGGAGAAAAAAACCTCAGTAGGTGGATTGTATCAAATGGAGAGTACTCGGGAGGTGACTGCAGTTTAAACATGTAAAAATAAATACATGTATAAATAAATATTTATAAATTTTTTGTAAATAAATTCCAGTATTTTGGGGTCCCCCCTCATATATGTATATGTGCATGTGCATGTGTATGTCTACTGAGAGAGAGAGAGAGAGAGAAGGAGAAGGAGGAGACCCACAAGCTGATAACAATTAGTTTTTTTGAGGGGGAGATTTAAAAATTAGCTTACTTAATTTCTTTTTTAAAAATGATTTTATTTATTTATTTTTAGAGAGGGGAAGGAAGGGAGAAAAAGAGGGAGAGGAACATCAATGTGTGGTTGCCTTTCACGTGCCCCCTACTGGGGACCTGGCTGGCAACCCAGATGTGTGCCCTGACTGGGAATCAAACCAGTGACCCTTTGATTCGCAGGCTGGCACTTAATCCACTGAGCCACACCAGCCAGGGCAGCTTACATAATTTCCTTAGTGAGCAGATATTCCTCTGATAATTAAGCGAAACCCCATCCTAATAAATGTCACTTTTCAAAAAGAAGATAAAAAAGGTAAACTTCAAAGCACGTGGTAATTCTTTCTCTCTCCCCCTCCATACGCCCCACCCCACCACATACACACCCTACAAAGCAACTCTGACTTTCCAGTCACCCTTCACCTGAAAATGGAAGATGCCAGCATAGTTTTTCCTGAAGCCCTGCCCCTTGGGCACCACGCGGTACAGCAGTTGGGGGCATGTGGTAAGGGAGCCGATGGCAGCCAGCAGCCAGCAGTCCCCTGGAAAGACAGGCAGGGGCTTCCCCCCTGAGCACTCCCACATGTGTGAGTCCTGACATCCAAGCCACCGAGGAGCAGGAGCTGGTCCTGCGGTCCCCTCCCCAGTAAGCCCTCCTGTTAAGGAAGCCAGCAGGGAAAAGCAGGGCAGAAAGGACAGGCTCTGGAGGGGGTACCATAAGCTTCTCTACCTGTTCTTTTAGGGGAGAGATTTCCAAATTAGAGCCGGGTGCTTTTGTTTGGGGATTTGGGGAGGAGGGATGTTTGGTCTTGGCCTTGCTCCTCACTCCGGGGCCTGCTTCCTTTGGAAGACAGCCAAACGTCGCCCACCCCTTGAAGAGATCCAGTCACCTCCCCCCACGGACCCTGCGTCTACCCCATGACCACACTGGTGTAGCAATCAGGACGGCTCTCCCTGATGTCACCCACATAATATCGGAGACTCAGGGGGCTCAGCCTACACCCCAGGGTGTCTGAGACTAGGCATTGGTCACAGGGGCGGTGTGCCTGGTATGAGGTCATCCATTGCCATCTCTCTCCTGGAGATCTCAGACCCCATGGGCTGGAGCTGGGGGCCAGGGCGTGCCCCATGTGAGTACCCTGGGCCAGGTTGAGGTGAGGGCACTGGGAAGGCTTCTGTGATTACCAGTGGCCTCCTGGCTGCTGGAGGCACCCCCAGGAGGGAGGCAGAGGGTGGGAAAGGAGTGGGGGTGGGGGCAGAGGGTGGGAAAGGAAGGTTAAGGATGCTGATCCACCATTGTCAAAAGGGCACCCAGGGAGAAGCCATTTTCTTCTTGAGAACAAGGGGCTGCTCCAGCCCAGTGAGCCTCAGCAGCAGCTGGGGGCCTCTCCTTGGCCTCCGCCCTGCCCACACCCTGCTTTCTCTCTGCCACGGATCAGACCGAGTTCAGCCCCAGAGTAAACCTGCCCTGGCCTTATCCCTGAAGATGCGATGAGGGGTTTGGAAGAAACCGTGGAATAGGACCAGGTTTAGGGAGGAAGATATCTCTTGGGACTGTCCATGGGAGCCTGTAGGAGAGGGGGCGAAGGGGACCCAGTGCTTCTTTAAGTGATACCCCAGACTGAGGCAGTTTTGGCACTGCAGTGGCTTTAAGATGTGCCAAGTTCTTTGACTCTCCTGCCCTCAGGAGGTGGAGCCTCCTTCGCCTCCCCTTGAGTGTAGGCCAGGCTCCTTGCTTACTTCTAACAAGTAGACTGCGCGGAAGGTTACCTTACTGCGTGTGCGTGGTGAGCGTGCATGTGCGTTTGGGAGAAACCATCTACCACGTTGCGCAGACACAGGCCTGTCACCATGTGAGCGCACCATGTTGGAAGCGGACCCCCAGCTCCTGTCGATCCTTCAGATGGCCGCAGCCCCGACTGGCCTGTTGGCTGCAGCCTCGTGCGAGCCCCTGAGCCAGACCCACCAGCTGTGCTGCTTCAGAATCCCCGCCCTACAGAAGCGGTTGGCGACACCACACTAGTTGTTGCTTTAAGTCGCTGAGAATTGGGGCCCTTTATTGTGGAGCGCTTGTCAACTAACACACCACCCCAGCTTTCCCCCAGACCCAGACTGCAGCAGGTGGGGCAGAGTCCAGAGTAGGGGAGGAGCAGGAAGATCCACTGGCACTTTCATTACCATCTGCTCCGAAAGGGAGTGACAGGGAAACAGAAGACATTGTCTGAAACTAAGGGGTCCTAGTTTCCCAGCCTCAAAAGACACTTCGGTGTGTCCCCCACTTCAGCCCCCTCCCTCATTCACCCCTGCTGCCAGTGGAGACCAGCTCCCCACTCACCGAGCACTCCCTGGCAGATGTCCGTGGGGCTGACGCCGTTCAGAATGAAGTGAGGAGTGCTGGTGATTTCCTGCAGTGAAGGGACACAAGTGACAGGGGGCGCAGGACACTCCCCTCCCCATCTCCCTCTTGCCTTTCCTGAGGAATGATGCCCACCTCCGAGTTCTAGGGGAAAATATGGATGGGGATAGGGAGAGGACTGGACCAGCTTGGCACAGTTCAGGTTGTGATAGCAAAGATGGTGAGTGACTTTCCTAGGGATTATCTGAGATATTTTGCTTAAGCAGGTTCAGAGCTGACCCCAACTCTAACGGAGGTGGAACCTAGTGCGAGGGCCAGATAAGCTGTGGGGGACTGCAGATGATCAAAGTGACAGGGGCCCCGCTGCACTCCGCCCTGTCCCCCAGGAGCCCACGCCTCTCCTCCCAGTGCCCACATTGGGCCGCTGCCAGCAGATGTTCTGCACATTTTTGGAGCTGGGACCCAGTTCCTTGAAGCCCAGTGAAGTGGGTTCAGCAGGGAATACGGGGTCCTCGAACAGTTGCCCCTTCCTCAGACAGAGTGCTCGCAGCTCCTCGAAGCTCTGGTTACTGTAGTTCTGGGCGTTGTGGTGCTGGCCCACACCCTTGGCCTTGAGTCGGCTGTGGCTTATATGAGCCGCCATTCCCTTATCGATGAAAATGGATTCCACTTAATAATAAAAAGAGAAATAGCCCCATTAAAAAATGGAGAAAGGTCCCTGGCTGGTGTGGCTCAGTTGATTACCGGCCTGCAAACCAAAGGGTCACTGGTTCAATTTTCAGTCAGGGCACATGCCTGGGTTGCAGGCCAGGTCCCTAGTAGGGGGTGCACTAGAGGCAACCACACACTGATTTTCCTCTCCCTCTCTCCTTCCCTTCCCCTCTCTCTAAAAATAAATAAACAAAATATTAAAAAAAATAAAAATGGATAAAGGGTCTGAATAGATACTTTTCTGAAGAAGATATATAAATGACCAATAATCACATGAAAAAATGCTCAACATCTTTAATCACCAGGCAAATGCAAACCAGATGCAAATGCAAATATCCAAATGCAAATGATATATCACTTCACATCCACTAGGACGGCTGTAATCAGACTGATACTAGACCTGCCTGGTGTGGCTCAGTGAATTGAGTGTGGGCCTACGAACCAAAGGGTCGCTGGTTCAATTCCCAGTCAGGGCACATGCCTGGTTGTGGGCCAGGTCCCCAGTTGGGGGCATACAAGAGGCAACCAATCGATGTATCTCTTGCACATTGATGTTTCTCTCTCTCCCTCCCTTCCCCTTTGGAAAACAGTCTGGTGGCTCCTCAAACAGTTAAACATAGAATTGTCATATGACCAAGCAATTCCACCCCTCGGCATATACGTACCCAAGAGAAATGAAAACATGTCCATTTAAAACACTGTATAAATATTCATAGCAGTATTATTTACAAGAGCCAAAAGTGGGAAAAAGCCCACCAGCTGGTGAATGGACAAGTAAAATGAGGAAATACCGGCAATGGAATATTTTTCAACAGTGAAATAAACAAAGCGCCGACACATGCCACAACACGGGTGTACCTGGAAAACATGATGCTAAGTGAAGAAGACATTCACAAAGCGCCACATACATGGTATGATTCCAGTGACATAAGTGCCCCAAACAGGCCAATCTAGACAGAGGCAAAGTGGATTAGGGGTTGCTGAAGGCCTGGGGGAGTGGCTGTGGGGTTTCTTCCGGGGGGCAATGAAAACGCTCCGAAATGGACTGTGGTGACGGTGGTATGACTCTGCGAGGTACGGGAAGCCATTAAAGGAGTGAACTGTGTGGTATGTGAATCATATTTCAGTAAAGCTGGTTAAAAAATGACCCCCAGACCTTGCACCAGACACTACCGTTTAGGGAGGGTGGAGATGATGGGGTGCGGAGGGCAGGAGGGCAGATGGCAGGGGCTGCTCAGTGGGGGGCGCAGCAGCTGACCCTTTGAGGGGAAAGGTCATGCTGGCTGAGGGGATCCCAAGGCAACAGGGCAAGTGGGGTGGCAGGATGACCTGCCCACTGGTCCTCCTGCAGAGGGATGGCAAGCTGCTTACACCCCTTCCCGAGGACAGCCCCACAGCTCCAAAACATGAGGTGGACTCCCCTCTGTGGCCAGCAGAGGACCGCAAGGAAGAACGTGAAGGAGGAGGAGGGGATGAGACCACAGGCCTGAGGTCAAGTCCAAATCCGCAGTCCTACAGTATGACCCTGGGGCCATCCTCCCTCCTCTCCCCACTTCCGGTGGGCTCTGGAATAAGAAGGAGCTTAGGGGGAGGGGAGGAAGGCGTGGTCTAAAGCAAACAGAGCCCGGTTTGGGCTGGCCTATGGGAGGGATTGGAGTGAAGGAAGGAAGAGGAGCAGCGGCAGAGAGGGGCTGTCCAAAGGTGAAACTGAGCCGCAGAGGCCTGCATGTCTCCGAGGCAGGAGCAGGGGTCTCCTTAATCTTCCTCTCTCCAGCTGACAGACAAGAAGAGTTACAGCAGCAGGACCAAGCGTCCTGAGCCTCTGCTCTGTGCCCAGCACTCGGGCCCTACGCTAGAGCCGTGCAATACCTCCACTCCGTTCAGGGGTGTGGGCAACGAACAGAGGGGCTGACCATAGCCCTATGGCCTCTCCTGGGTCCCCTGGAAATGCCCAGCCCCACTGAGGAGAGTTCGTTGGCCATCACGATTAGGGTGAATTTGCTGAAGAAAGACTTGGGGTCCTGTCCTTTGCCTCTTCCACACAGCCTATGGCTTGCGATGACCATATACTAGTAATCCTCCCTCGGTTAGAAAAGTGACGAGCGTTTACGTAGCGCTACAAGAATAACAGCTAACAGTGTTTGAGGACCTGTGTTTGATCATAAACACTTTACATGTGTTAACTCCTTGAGTCCTCATGATGCCCTTTTGGTTAGGTTTATTGTTGTCTCCCCGCTACAGAGGGAGAAACCGAGGCACAGAGAGGCTGATTTTCCTCGAGGCCACAACTCCCCCGCACACTCCTCCTTCAGGACTTACTGATCATACGGAGAGCAATAAACACACGCAACATGTCCGGAACACCTGTGTGCTTATCCGCCTCCACCACTGGGCTTGAGCTCCTTGGAGCCAACCGGAGCTCATCCCAGCCCCCCTTGGGAGCATCTATTCTGTGCTGGCCACCGAGGAGTCAGAAGTGAGCGCTCCCGGACGTGGAACTCTGAGAAGGCCCTCACTGGGCTGTCCTGCCTCAGAGTCTGCTCTGTGGGCCATAGAGACACGGGAAGGTGCCAGGGAAAGAGGCCACTCAGGCTGGGGATGATCAGGAGGGTTCTGGGGGAGTGAGGGCCTCCTTTCATCTGCTCTAAGCTCCCCCACTCCACTGAGGGTGAAGTGCGCTGTGAGGTCTGGGCTCTGGAAGAGTCAGGGTTGGGGAGCAGGGAAGTAGGTGACTGGAGCCAGAATCTTGGAGTTCTTCCCCTGCCCTTTCCCTCCACCGGGCCTCTTCCAACGCAAGCACTCTGGGCTTCTCTTAGAAACTCCTTCCCACCCCTCAGGCTGGAGGAAAAGAAATAGGGTGTGTGTGTGTGTGTGAGTGGAATATTTGTGTCTATGGAATATGTGTGTGTGTCTGTGAAGTATATGTGTGTGAGTGTGTGTGGGAGGGGTTATGTGGCTCATTCCTTTGCCTACAGAGCCAGGGGGCGGACTGTGGAGGGAGACCTGTGGATCAGCCGTGGGGCCTCCTTCAGATGAACAGGGGCCAGAGAGGAGGGTGCAGAACATCGCGGAGAGGAATGAGAATCGATGGCTTGTTTGTCTCATTGCTTGGTCCTTATCAGCGTGGCTGGCAGCGCGACAACTGTCTGACCCGGGAGCAACCCAGGGCCCAGAGAAGCTAGGTCAGCGGTTATCAACTGGAGAGGGCCGTGCCCCTAGGGAACACTTGGGAATGTCTAAATACATTTCTGGTTGTCGTAACTGGGGAGCGGGGCCGGGGTGCTACTGGCATCCCACGGGTAGAGGCCAGCTGCTGCTAAACACCCTGCAGCACACAGGATGGCCCCACCACAGACGATTATCCTGCCTCGGGTGTCGAATGTCGGGTCAAGAGACCTGGGTTAAGTACATGCCAAGGACACCCACAGAGTGAGGTGAACTGCTCTATGCCCGGGCAGTCCCCAGGGGTGGGTGTGCAGAGCTCTCCTGGGGGTCTGGAAAGACCCCTGCAGGTGCTGGTACCAAGAGAACAGCGGGGGCAGACCAGGCCATGAAGGTTAAATCTCACTCACCTCATCGCCCTGGCGCCCTCCACTCCCTGGTCCTCACCCAGCTCGAGAAGCCGTCGCTCACCTTCCTGACTGCATGCAGACCTTGCCTGAGATCCTGTATAACTAGTCCCCGGGTCTGAGTTCATCTCTCAGCAGCTGGCGAGGCGGTCTGTCTGTCTGTCTGTCTGTCTCTCTTTCACACACACACACACACACACACACACACACACACACACACACGTCATAGTAGTTATCAAAATGTCTCCAGAGAAAGCGACAGGCCCAAACTCTGTCATGCAGGCTAAGTAGAGGCATGGGCAAACTGAGACAGACAGACAGACAGACAAGACAGGCTGCAGGAAGGACAGACAGATGGCCTGAGCACAAAATGGATAGGAAGCCTTCTGTCCTGCTGTTTGTCTTCCCTTCTTCACCAGACTGGGAGTCATCTCAGAGCCTGGGAGCTGCAGCTGTGCCCGCCCCTGCCCCCAGGACAGGACCGGCAGATTTATGGACAGCAGAGTCCCACAGCTAGGAGGACATGAGGATATTGTCCGGATGTCTCAGTTAGGGAGCTCCTGAAGGACCAGGACCAGGGTTGGGGTCCTCTCCTAGTGCGAGGCCTACACTTCCGGGGCTCAGGCAGATGTGAGGGCCGGAAAAGCTGGGGGGCTGGGGCTGGGGTGCCCTCTGACCACTGGCCTCCCACCTTGCGGAACAACTCAGCTCCCCCTGCTCCCTCCCTCCCCCAGTGCTGCCCCCCAACCCCGGCCCCCAGTCCTGAGGCCTGGTCCCTGTCTTCCTACAGAGCCTGCTCCTGAGACCTTCTTAGGGTCCAGACTTTTTGTGCCGAGGGTCTGCTTTTCTAGGCTGGGGAGAGGGTCTCTCTGTTCCCTGAGCTTTATTTCTTTGTTGCTGGGGCTTCCCTCATGTGAACTTGTCCCCCCAGATGGCTGTCACAGTGGGTGACTGGTCCCTCTCCTCTCTCTAACAAGACCAGGAGACGCGGGTCCTGTGGTCTGAACAGCCGCCGCCTGTGTTTTCCCAAACTGTCTGAGGAAGAGGCTCAGCTCCTGCTCCTTGGGAGCATCCAGCCTGATGACGAGTCACCCTCGAGGGGACACAGCCCCTTTCCTGGGGGAGGCCACAGCCTGCAGATGTACGTGAGGCGGACAAGCCCCCACCAGCGCCTACCTGAGGAGTACAGCATTTTGGTGACTAGTATGGTGCTTGACAGTTGAAAGCTCTGGGGGGAGGTGGGGAGGACCCCCACCCCCACTCCTACTACCCAGAATTCTCCAATTGCAGTGGGGTTCCGAGGTCAGTGGCACATTTTAACAGCTGCCTTTCCCTTCTCTCCTCCTTCTCACTGGTCCCCCACAGGCTGGCGCTGTCAGGAATGTAGCCGCTTTCAGTCTGCTGGCTTCCCACCCGCCAGCCTCAGGGCCATTTTCCTGCAAGGATGGGAGACTCTCCACCCCAGGTGGCCTCTACCAGGCAGCCTGTCCTCATTGTACAGGGTGAGGCAAAAGTAGGTTTAATTGTTTGTATGGATACAATGATTAGTAAATAATAATACAAGAATAAACTCTGTGTTTTGTGTACACAAATGTAAACCTCCTTGGCCCCGCCCTGTATATCTAATCAGGACCAGGCCTAGTCTCTCTACTTTCGCCCAAGCCTTCCAAGGAGGGGTTGTCCTGACACCAGAACCTGACGTTTTAGCCTGAAAGCCTCCTCATTTCCAGGAGCTACTTTTCTGCTGACACAGCGTTCTCCGTGCCTCTGTGTCCTCACATGGCGTTCTCCGTGCCTCTGTGTCCTCACATGGCGTTCTCCGTGCCTCTGTGTCCTCACATGGCGTTCTCCGTGTCTCTCCTCCTTGGCTTCCTCTTCCTCCCCTTCTCCTCCTTTTTTGCTCCTTCCTCTCTTTCTCTTCCTTATTGTTTAGAGGAAGGGAGAGAGGAACATCAACGT
Source organism: Macrotus californicus (assembly GCA_007922815.1). Lineage (NCBI taxonomy): Eukaryota > Metazoa > Chordata > Mammalia > Chiroptera > Phyllostomidae > Macrotus > Macrotus californicus. Next base: position 65,445 of record VMDR010000650.1, on the reverse strand, counting down.
CAGAGAAAAACATCAATCAGTTGTCTCCCATATGTGCCCTGACCAGGAATTGAACCGCAACCCTTTCGCCATGGGATGACACTCCAGCCAACTGAGCCACACCAGCCAGGGCTCTCTTCTTACAAAGATAGCAGTTGTACTGGTTTAGAGACCTACCCTAATCCAGGATGACCTCATCTTAACTCATTACTTTTGCAATGACCCTATTTCCAAATAAAGTCACCTGCTGAGGTACGAGGTGTTAGGACTTTAGCATATCTTTCTTGGGAGACGCATTCCACTCATAATACTCTCCTTGGCATGGCTAGGTCACTGGCCTGACTTTCATGCCTCTCCATGGGAAACAGGGAACTCTGAGCTGGCAATTCTGCACTGTAGTATAGTTTTTAAAAAATATATTTTATTGATTGTGCTATTACAGTTGTCCCATGTTTCTTCCCCCCTTAATTCCCCTCTGCCCTGTACTACCCCTCCCACCAGCATTGCCCCTGCCTCCTTAGTTCATGTCCATGGGTCGTACATATAAGTTCTTTGGCTTCTCCATTTCCTATACTATTCTTAACATCCCCCTGTCT